>BQNB010079101.1:0-30349 GCA_026074375.1 Tanacetum coccineum
GAATTAAGGTCTTGGTTTCTTGGACTCTCTTCTCTTCTTTCTTCTGTGTTTCTTTGTAGAGACAAAAACCAAGTGTGCTTGTTGTGTGAGGTAATTCTAAAACAAATCCCAGCCTTTAATTTCTTTTGTGCTTCTTTGGAGTCAATCATAGCCATCGAAAATACTTGGGAATGGTGAGGGATTGCCAACATGGCACTTATACAGCTGTGGGGGTTGATAGAGGAGTGGTTGAAATGATTTATCTAGGGTGTTGAGTGGTTTTGCAGGGTAGAAGTATGGGACGACATCCCTAGTCTGCAACTGGGTTTTGTTTTGGGCGGGAAGAATGGAGTTTGTGTAGGTTGGCAGCTTTGGCCCCTCATTTCTTATAACTTTGTTGCAAACTTCGCCCGGTTTACAATTTCGACCCTTGTCTTTTTTCTTTTATAATACAACTTGAGGTTTGGCAGTTTTAGTCCCTCAAGTTGTATTTTTCTTCATGTGGTTGACTTTAGACTTTGACTTGACTTGGTCTTTTCCATTCCCTGCTCGGTTTTGTTTGTTTTTGGCTTTCTTTTTGAATATCCGTTCCTGCACAATTCAAATGCAAAACATACAAATACAATGTATTATTGGTACGTTTTTAGTCATTTAAGTCCGTTTTTAATGGAAAATGGTATGTGTATTTAAGCACATACCATAGATCCCTCCGGCTCTGGCGGGATTATGGGAACATGTACCTAATCATACCATCCTTATAACTCCGATAAAGTAAATACAAGGTCGGTCTTTTGGTACGGTTCTCTTTGCCATAAAACCATTTGAAAATCAATCAAGGTACAGGCTATGTAAACATCAAAGCATTAGTACCTCGATTATTTTGATTCATGAAACTGCTCCCCCTCAACATGTGCGTCGATATTCGAAATTGTTTGGCACATGGATGGAGGAGTACCTGCTTGAGTCTTAATAGATCACATTTTATCAGATTTAATATTTAAATCACATTCTCTCCCCTGATAAAAAATTTCAAACCTTTTGAGAATTAGGGTCTCAATTGATTTAAATATGTTAATAAATTTGGGAGAAAATGTGGCCTGATTAAATACACACCGATATTGGAACATATTAATGCTCCCCCTTAAATTACTGAGGGAAGCTATTAGTGTCAGGTATAAGAATTTTGAAGGATTTTGAGTTTAACAAAAAAACTCATGAATAATTTATACACTAACACATTAATCATACCCGTAAAGTGAAAAGACCTCAATTCTGATGACACTTAGGATTCTCATGTGAGTCCTGACAATAGCTCTTCCGTTGGTGTCTGCTGAGTGTCGATCGATGTAGAATTGTTGTCTCTTAAACCACCAGTGAGAGATACCATATGATGTTGAGATGTCATACATATACTCTTCTTCAGCCCATATCTGATCAGGTACCATTTGTTCTAGCCCGACATCAGGATAAGAGGCATCTTTCATCTTTGTGATTGACAACGCAAATCTGTCACCTTTGTGGCCAAATCGTAGATACTCCAAGTCTTTGTTGAAGAAGAATTCAGTCTGAATCATGACCTGACCTAGAGGACCACCCAATAGGAGTGGTCTGCTGACATTATACCTGAGTAATCCTTCGTCTACTTGATTAGTCAGAAGCTTGTGACATTCCTCCATCTGAAATTATAGATGAATCATGTCAGGATGGAAGGCATTGACCACTTCATATGCAGGACCTTCCAAATGTTCCGGTGTGAGCTTTGTGATTCCTTGCTTCTTGCAGAACCAATCAATAAACACTCTAATATCACCGGTCTATGAAAGCAGAGAGTTCTCCAGTGGAGATACGAAGCTGGAGGCTATAGTAGATGCCCAGTTGTTATTAGGAATAGGTAGACTTGATGAAGGAATGGACCAGGCAGGTTCAGGGGTCGCAGGTCTTTCTTCTTCGAAAAGAGGTCTAAACCATTCCTGATTCAGACTCACTTTGGGAATGTGCCTACTGCCGCTATCTTCATCGTCAAACCCCATATCCTGAGCTTTAAAGTCTGACTCTTCATGCATAAGTACGTCTTCAGGAATAGATGAAGCAGCAGGCTTGAGTCTGGATGTGGTCGTTGTCTAGGCTGTGTATTCTGTTGAGGCAGTTGTCTTAGATGAGCTTGGAGCAGTGGAGCTTTGAGACTAATCACCTCGATTGGTTGTTGAAGACGGTGGTGGTGGAGGAGGACCTTGAGCAGAATTAGAGGCTCCTGTTATGCCGGAACTCCTGATGCACCAGACGGTGGTGGAGGAGGAGGTGGTGAGGGTGGTGACCCAGGCGGGGTTTTCAGTGAATCCTGCTTACTTTTCTTCTTTGTTCGCTCCTCGGTCTTGTCTACATCAAGTTTCTCACTTTCATCACGAATGATAGACTTTTGTAATGCTTCATAAGCCATCTTGTGATCCTCGTGTCCCTTGTCATAATTCTCCTCCAACATGTTTTGAAGCAGAATCTCCTTCATGTCAGACGTAGGGAGATCTTTAAAGCGAGCATGAAGAGGGGCTCTCATTGTATGCTGAACTGAGGCGGTAACCACCTCTTTCACCGATTCTTTGATTTTTTGGTCAATCTCATGCGAGTCTATAAATTCCACTGTCTGCTCTCCGATCAATCTAGACATGTCTTGAGTCTCCAATCGGTGGATCATGTTCCCTTGCTTGTCTAGCCTTTCCTCCAGGGCTTGATTTGCATCCACCAGATCTGCTATATTTTGTTCCAGCTGATCAATCATCTGAGTTAAGATCGAGGTTGAGACGTCTTGTTGTGGTTGAGGTGGTGGTGGTGGAACAGTTGTTGTTGTTGTTGGCATAGATACGGGAGCCGTTGTGGAATCGGATTGAGGGTCGGTGATATCTATCACTAGAGTGGTCATTAACGGGACAGATGAGGATCCTAATTAATGGGAACCGTCACCATAGATTGAACCTCCGCTTCAGTATGGGTCTTTTCTGGTTTCTATTCCTGTGACTAAGTACTCTATACTCTCACCTAAGAGGCATGAGACTTTCATCACCTCTTGTGATTATCCACATCGTCTTCAGCGTGTGACACTGAGTACTACAACGTAACTCCTTTTAGTGATAGTTATCCAGGTCTTCAACCATCCACCCCGACTTCTGGAAACTAGATAAACCAAGTCTTCAACTTAAATCTTAAGCACGAGCAAGTTATCATTGAAGTTCATGCATCCAACCAACCCCGACTTCAAGATAAACTAAGTACACGCCGTCGTGAAATACAACTTCAATCACAAATAAGTGATACCCAGTCGACTCTGTAGTCACTTAGAAAAATTACTACCAAATCTAGCCATTAAAATTTTAAGCTCCATGATTCTTTATAAACATTGAACCCGGTCTCGTCACTTAAAAAAGCTGTCACTTTGTCGTTGCGGAGTCTAAGTAACATTAGGCACAAAATTAAAATTTAGCTAATCATGATTAGTTAAATTTCATTTTTATATTTTGTTAAGCTAAATTTAAGTTTATCCTATACCAAATAATAATACTCTAAAAATTCTGCTCCTTTAACAATTACAAATTTCCAACCCATCTTGTTTATTCATCCCACACTTTCATGTCATTGATAAGCGGCCCAAATAATCATCACCACCATCGGCCCAACTCATTTCCTGGCCTACTCAACCATCCAGCCATTTAAATAACACACGGCCTAATATAACTTATAAATATGATCCAGATCAAGTACCAGGCCCAACCATTGCAACAAGTTCCGGCCTAAATATTTTATAATAACTCAGCCCAAAAAAAATGATCATACCTCGATCCATTTCATGAAATAGTACACGGGCCATTCCATCAATTCTATACTCGGTGTGAATTGGGATATAAGTATACTCAGACCCTAATTTATCTCACACACTATAACCATAATCATCTCTTCATCTGCCTACCACTTTTCTTCTCACCATCTCCTAAAAATCAAACGATTCTCGTCTCATCTCAACATCATTCCAACGCAGCCACCAACGTTGATCATCAATCATTACTACTTGATCACGAGTCACTCACTCACGAAGAAATTAAAAGATGAATGCCTTCAAGATTATGTAAATGTGGTCTCGGGTAGGTTTGATTATGTTGATTGCGTATTTGTTTTTCAATCGAATCAAAGAGGAACCTAACATACTAGTTTTGGTTCTCATCTTTTAAATTCGAATATATGGACAGATAGATGAATCTTTTCTTCGTGGTTTTTGAACCTTTGGTGGTCTTGATTTAATTATATCACACGAGAAGAAAGAAACTGAGATCTTTGATTCATTTGTGTTCGAGTCTTGTTTTAATGGAGACGAGATTAAGAGATTAGGTTAGATTGGTTGATGTGGAGATATGATTGTGTGACGATGGGATATAGGATTAGAATTGGTTTTGTTGAATGTTATGATTATGTGACGAAGGGGCTGATGATGTTGTTGATGGGTTATTGATGAGTTTGACTTGAGTCGGTCTTTCTAGACTTCTATATCTGTTGGACCCGACCTCGACGCCTGATCTAACTCATCAGATGTTGACCGTGTCAACTCAGGGGAGAATAACGAGTTGACTCGAGTTTAGGTTGTGGTTTATCAAGGTCAAACACCCATAACGCAATCCCTTTTTCTCTGCTAGTCAAAACGCAGTTTGTTTCTGTCATAGCACGAAAACGAATGTTTGTCGAAAATCTTGGGCAGCAAACGTTTATATTTTATCTTGATGTTTGGTCCTTCAATGATCAAAACGTAACACCAAACGCCGTGAGCTCACCAAACGCAAGAGACCTAATAAACGCCCCGTCAGCTACATTTCCTTAATAAAATCGGATCTAGTTTTGTCTTTTTGTCCCAATCCACGTTTCCAGGTAAACCAGGTTCTTGTTTCTCTCTAAAAAATGTCATGTAGGAACAAACTAAACAGCAGATGTATAATACCAGATTATGCGTGAAACCAGGAAAAAGTATAAGCAACCTTAAACAGTCTTCAACCATAATATAAAGTATAATAAAAAATAGGACCAGATTTTGATAGTCGCCGAGACAAAACAAACACGATACAACTAGACGATGTGACAAATTATAATGATAATAATGACATAAGGGACCAACGGTCCATAAAATGTAACCGGACCCAAAAACAAAACCTTGGCTTCTGTTGTCCCCCAATTATTAGTATACACAAGAAATTTCTAGATCCGGTGGCCTTGGTTGAATCCAAAACAATTTAAGTAGTCATGTTATGTAGAGAGCAGAGAGAGAGAGAGAACAGATGCGAGAAGAGAGAGACGGAAAAAACGACGAAGAGGACAGCAGAAGAGAAGGAGGTCGATGAGAGTTGACGATGCTCGAGTCGGCTCCACGAGCTGAGAGCGAGAGACTCCAGAGGCCACTCTTACTCTCGATCTTACCCTATGAGACCGTTCTCGGCCCCCCCCCGCCCCCCCCACGCTTATCGAATCCCGCGAGACCTCCCCGGTGAGGAGATGATGTGCGGAGGATCAGTAAAGAACGAACTGAGAGAGACGAAGTGACACTTAGATCATTACGAGGTGGGAACCACTCACGTGACGAGAGAGAGAGAGTAGGGGATGAGAGTAAACAAAAGCGCACTTCTCCTAGAGACCACCCGGGAGGCGGAACCCCTTAAGCTAGAGGGAAACGTATATGTGTGATAAATGAAATGAAAAGTTTACAAGTCTCAATCCCTCCATGGAAGCCTTGGAAGGGTATATATAGTCCATACACTACTAAACTATGCAATATTTCCTAATATAGTCCATGCGTATGTGACTATGATAATCTATGGTAATTCTGTAATGTCGTCACATAAAATGAAATCCTAACAGCTTTCAACATGTCATCCACTATCAAAGTATAAGAGCACATTTTCTTAAAGAATAAACATAGCTCGATTAGTAGTGTTGCAATGTCCGAGGGCAAGTATTGCTGAAGTCTGTAAGGAAGTAAATGTTGCATCATTATATGACAGTCATGAGACTTCAAGCCCGTTATATTGGTATCATTATCGGTGACTTTGTGCTTGAAGTTGGATCCGAACCCATCTGGTAGTTTAACTCTTTTGATGAACTGACAAAACTTTTTTTTGTCCTCTGGTGTAAAAGAATACGCAGCCTCAGGCTTCGAGCACTTCCCGTTTTTGTTTTTGCCGAGCCACAAGCCACTTCGAATGCCCAGCCTTTCCAAGTCTTGTCTTGCCTTGGCGGTGTCTTTAGATTTGTCATTCATTAAAAAAGTGTTCAAGATACTCTCCAACACATTCTTTTTTATATGCATGACTTCTAAATTGTTTTTTAGTGTAAGAAAAGACCAATACTCAAGCTCGTAAAAAATAGATCGTTTAGTCCAGTTCAGCTCGACAAGAACATTGCGTTTTATCTTCACACCCCCAAACCTCAGATGTTTACCCTTCACACGCGTGGGAAATCTAGCAAGTTGAGTCATGATTGCATCCCAGCTAAATTCTCTAGGAGGATCTCTATTTTTGGTTTCATCATTGAATTTAAGTGACCTCCTCCATTTATGGGGCTTCTTTAAGGATCTTTTGTGGCCAACATAAGCTGTTTTGCCTAACACATGCACAAATTGAGTGTCTTTATTACATGTAGGGCATGCCCTGTAACCTTGCCCACTCCACCCAGACAAACTACTTCGAGCAGGAAAATCATTGATGGTCCATAAAACCATCGCTCTCATATTGAACTTCTGGCCTGTAGCAACGTCTATAGTCTCGACACCTGGCTTTGCCCATAAATCCTTTAGGTCATCAATCAACGGCCTCAAGTAAACATCAATGTCCTTGCCCAGGGATTTAGGGCCAGGAATTAACAACGTCAGCATGAAAGAACTCTCTTTCATACATAACCACGGGGGCAGATTGTATGTTGTCAGTATCACCGGCCACATGCTGTAAGACTGACTAAGGTTGCCGAATGAATTGAAACCATCAACAGCCAACCCTAATCGAACATTTCTTGGTTCTACTGCAAAATCCGGATACTTGGTGTCAAAATTCTTCCATGCTCTACCTTCAATCGTGTTTTATCAACCGGGTGTTGCATCTTACGGGCTCCGTACACTTTCTAGTAGCATGCCAAGTCATTTACTTTTGCAGTGTGACTAGACTTGTACAAACGTTGTAGTCTAGGAATGATCAGGAAAGTAAAAACAACACATTCTTCAGAATTTCGTTCCCGGTGTGTTTTCAGTCTTTCCATCTACTCATTTTACACACGGACAGCAATGCACTCTTTGTTAGCGTCGCCCGAAAACATGAAGCAATCGTTTAAACAAAGCATGTTATCGACTCGTACCTTATCCCGATCGTTTTTCAAATGTCTTCTTTTATTGCATAGTATGACGGTGAGAGGTTGTTATCCTTTAGGATGGGAAATTTACATTTTGGAAAAACTCTAGCAACTTCTTTGAATATAAAAATCATTCAATTTACCTTTAACACTTATTAATAGGTAAAACTTTGCATAATGTCTTAATCAAGTCATATATTCGCACCGGGGTACAATACTATGTTGGCACTTGGCATATAATCTCTTCAAATCTCGTTATCGTTTCGCTGAGTCGGTTCGTTACTTGTCTCACCAATATCTCCTTGAGTTGGCTCATTTTGTTCATTATTCAGAGGAATATAGCTAAGATCATTAAGGCACGCTGTCATGTCACTCATCTGAGGTTGTCTTGTGTTATCTATTACTGGCGGTGGCAGAGGAAGATCCGGTTCACCGTGGTGAATCCATGTTTTATAACTTGGGTCAAACCCATAATTCGTAATGTGGCGTGAAAGGTTTTCGATGGATACCCACAATACTAGACGACAAGACTTGCATGGACATTTTATATTCCCGGCACTATCCACTAACAGCTTGCAATCCTCGATGAATTTCTTAAGACCAGTATAAAATGTTTTTTCATGACGCCCTAAACGTGTCCAACTCTTATCAATTACCATAATTGCGTTTTAATGATACAATTAGTTATTATATGCAACTTAATTAAACACATTCAAACGAGGAATACATGAGGTTTTGTTCACTTAGTGCAAGCTATCACAAGGGGCAATCCTAACCACTCTTTGAATGATTCGTTATATATGAATGCGGGGGTATAACCGATTTACTATTTGAAAAATTTTGGCAGCATTTCCCCTTCAACTCCCCATATATGTGTTTAAAGAATCATATTTGTAGGAGTAAAAGTGAATACCACTATCGAAATCATTCAAATAATAAACCAGTTTTACGTATTCATATCCTAAATGAGACATAAACATTCCAAAAAGCAGTCCCAACGGCGGGTACTTTCCGAAATAATTTATTATAAATTAATTTCGGAAAGTCCCCTGTTTGGGACTGCTTTTTGAATGTTTTGTCTCATTTAGGATATGAATACGTATAACTGGTTTATTATTTGAGATGATTTCGATAGTGTTTCTCTTTTACTCCTACAAATATGTCTTTAAACACATATTTGGGGAGTTGAGGGGAAATGCTGCCAAAATTTTTTCAACTAGTAAATCGGGTTATTACGCATTCCTATATGAGCGATATCATTCAAAGAGTGGGTTGGGATTGCCTTGTATAGTTGCACTAAGTGAACAAAACCTCATGTATTCCTCGTTTGAATGTGTTTAATTAAGTTGCATATAATAACTAATTGTATCATTAAAACGCAATTATGGTAATTGATAAGAGTTGGACACGTTTAGGGCGTCATGAAAAAGCATTTTATACTGGTTTAGAAAATTTTCGAGGATTGCAGCATTGTTAGTTTGGATAGTGCTGGAGGGGGGGAATATAAATGTTCCATGCAAAGTCTTGTCGTACTGTATTGTGGGATCCATCGAAACACTTTCCACGCCACATTACGAAATTATGGGTTTTGGACCCAAGTTATTAAAATCATGGATTCACCACTGGTGAACCGGAATCTTCCTCTGCCACGCCAGTAATAGATAACAACAAGACAACCTCAGATGAGGTTATGAACTGAAGGTTGCCTTAATGATCTTAGCTATTTTCCTCTGAATAATGAACAGAATGGCAACTCAAGGAGATATTGGTGAGACAAGTAACGAACCGACTCAAGCTAAACGTAACGAGTTTGAAGAGTTATATGCCAGTGCCAACGAGGAGTTGTACCCCGGTTGTGACTATGTTGACGTGATTAGGACTTATGGCCAAAGTTTTCACTATTTTAAGGTTTAAAAAGGTAAAGTGAATGATTTATATTCAATGATAGTGCTTTAGAGTTTTTTCCAAAATGTATTTCCCATCGCTAAAGGATACTAAGTCTCACCGTCATACTATCAAATTAAAAGAAGACATTAAAACGATCGGGGTTAAGTACGATCGATACAGCTTTTGGTTTAAACGATTGCTTCTTGTTTCGGGGCGACGCTAACAAAGATGTGCATTGCTGTCCGGTGTGTAAAATGAGTAGATGGAAAGACAGTAACACACCGGGAAAGAAAGTTCTGAAGAAGGTGTTGTGTTACTTTCCGATCATTCCTATACTACAACGTTTGTACAAGTCTAGTCACACTGCAAAGGAAATGACTTGGCATGCTACTAGAAAGTGTACGGAGCCCGGTAAGATGCAACACCGGTTGATGGTTAGAGCATGGAGAGAACTTTTAACACCAAGTATCCAAATTTTGCTAAGAAACCAAAGGAAATGTTCAATTAGGTTGGCTGGTGATGGTTTAATACCTTCGGGCAACCTTAGTCAGTTATTACAGCATGTTTGGTCCGGGTGGGGGTGGACTGAAACTATACAATCTGCCTCCTGTGGTTATGTATGAAAGATGAGGTCTTTCATTGCTGACGTTGTTTAATTCTGGCCTAAATCCGGGGCTCTAAGGCAAGGACATTGATGTTTACTTGAGGCCGTTGATTGATGACCTAAAGGATTTATGGGCAAAGCCAGGTGTCGAGACTATAGACGTTGCTACAGGCCTTAAGTTCAATATGAGAGCGATGGTTTTATGGACCATCAATGATTTTCCTGCTCGAAGTAGTTTGTCTGGGTGGAGTGGGCAAGGTTACAGGGCATGCCCTACATGTAATGAAGACACTCCATCTGTGCGTGTGTTAGGCAAAACAGCTTATGTTGGCCACAGAAGATTCTTAAAGAAGCCTCATAAATGGAGGAGGTCACTTGAATTCAATGGTGAAACCGAAAACGGAGATCCTCCTAGAGAATTTAACCGGGATGCAATCATGACTCAACTTGCTAGATTGCCCACGCGTGTGAAGGGTAAACATCCGAGGTTTGGGGGTGTGAAGATAAAACGCAATGTTCTTGTCGAGCTGAACTGGACTAAACGATCTATTTTTTACGAGCTTGAGTATTGGTCTTTTCTTACACTAAAACACAATTTAGATGTCATGCATATTGAAAAGAATGTGTTGGAGAGTATCTTGAACACTTTGTTAATGAATGACAAATCTAAAGACACCGCCAAGGCAAGACAAGACTTGAAAAGGCTGGGCATTCGAAGTGGCTTGTGGCTTGGCCAAAACAAAAACGGGAAGTGCTCGAAGCCTCAAGCTGCGTATTCTTTCACACCAGAGGACAGAAAAAAGTTTTGTTAGTTCATCAAAGGAGTTAAACTACCAGATGGGTTCGGATCCAACTTCAAGCACAAAGTCACCGATAATGATACCAATATAACGGGCCTGAAGTCTCATGACTGTCATATAATGATGCAACGTTTACTTCCTTACGGACTTCAGCAATACTTGCTCTTAGACGTTGCAAAACCACTAATCGAGCTATGTTTATTCTTTAAGCAAATCTGCTCTCAAACTTTGATAGTGCATGACATGTTGAAAGCTCAGAACAAGGTGATCGATATTCTATGCAATCTCGAGCTCATATATCCTTCAGCTTTCTTTGACATTATGATTCAATTGGTTATCCATTTACCTCTAGAGGCTATTGATGGCGGGCCTATTCGCCCCCGGTGGATGTATCCATTTGAAAGATTCATGAAAAAGCTAAAAAAATTATGTACGAAATAAATCTAAGCCGGAAGGTTCGATTATGGAGGGTTATGTTGCAGAAGAAGCATTGACTTTCAGTTCTCATTATTTTCGGGATGTTACCATGAAATTTAATCGTCCCGACCGTAATGTGGATTGCCCTCCTCCAACGTGTCAGTTTTAGGTGTTCAAATCACTATGTAAATCGATTGGTTTACGGTCGGTTATTCGTATTGATCACCAAGAATTGAAGAAAGTGATATGTTAAGTAACTTCACACCGACCTGAAATAGACACGTTACCGGGCCAAGTTCAAGCGGTACGTGTTTTTATTTGAAACTTCTTTTCTTAATTAACCTTTTCGAACGGACTTATTCTAACACATGATATTTTTCAAGTGAATTCTAAAAGGACATGAAAGAAGAATTCCCCGAGTGGTTTGGGAAGATTAAACTTAGACTTATTGTGTGTATTTAACCTGTAAAAAATAAGCGACATCATATTTTTGTGTTCCTATCTGATCCTATTTTCTTTCATAGATCCGTCAACGTCACGTAGAAAATGACCCAGGGTGTTAGCGAAAGCAGCGAGTTATTCGCTTTGGTTGTGGCATCACACAACATATCAATCTCAGTAAACTCTTGCGTAGTCTACAGTGTTGAGGTTTGTCATGCACAACGCGAGGAACGTCGCAAACTCAAAACAATGCATTGTTGCGGTCCGGACAGCGAAATTATTCATTGTCAGCTTGATCCATCAAGAAGTCGACTACATATTCTCCTAAAGGTGAATTGATATCAAAATCTACTTCCCCATTATCAGTATGGGGCAAAGGTGTAGTAGCAGGCATATCACACTCTAAAACACTATCAGATGTCTCCTTAGACTCCCTTGGGATTGGGACAAGATCATCAACACTAGACTTTATAAATTCGTCATCTCCCCTTACGGGAATAGTGCTAATAACCTCATCCTCCATTAAGAGGGTGTCTGCAGGTTTCATGGTAGCTAAGAAAGGTATGGATGGTATGTATGCAGGAGGTGTGACATGAACCAATTTGTCTATGAGCTTAATCCTGGTAACAATTATGACAAAAAATTTCAAACGGCTTCAACAATCGTAGACAATCCTCCTCGGCAACGGCGCCAAAAACTTGATCACTTCTGACTACACTCTTTAATATATAGTATACATACATAAAATATACTTATAAATATATAAAAAGAAAAGTAGGAATCAAAAGATCTCAGTTATAGTAATCCGGAAGTATGGTTCCCGGGTCGTTATCCCCGATGAGGAGCAATTAAAAGTCGAGAGTCGTTTTGAGAATCGATGCTTGAATGGGATAAGATTGATATTGGTTATCTAAAACTACGAGAAAATTAAGGCAAAAACTTAAAAATACTTAAGGGGAGACAACTTTTTAGCTAAAAACGTAAAACGGGAACCCTAAATTGTGACTAAAACCCTAAATTTCCAAAAAAAACCTAAAATGAAATTTTCACTTTTAATTGACTCTAATTGACTAAAAAGTAAGTTTAAAGAAAACCAGAACAAAAACGGAGTTGAATTGAGCTTAAAAACACGAAAAATGTGAACATGAACGAATCCCGTTCTTTAAAAATGAAATTTTGCAAATTTAACCCTACGGAAGCAAAACTATTTTTCCTAGGAACTATATGATAAAAGAAAATTTTATAAAAAAGAATTATATTTTTTTGACTTTTTATATTTTTTTATGAATTAAAAATGATTTTAAAGAAAGTTAAATATAAAAAATACTAAACATTTTATAAAAATTCTAAAGAAATTATGAAAAATAGCTTGAACAATAAAGAATATAAGAAAAATAAGTTGGGAAACACAGCTTATCGAATAAGCTGTGAAATAAGCTAAAACAGCTTATTGTACTTAAGGAGCTAAAACGTATATAAATAATAGATATTGCAAAGACATAACGGATGAGCTATTGTAGCGTGATGGTTGTGTGTGGGGGGGTTAAAACATTTGGTGAGGGTGGTAGAGGTCCCGGGTTCGAGCCTTGCTCTCTCGGGGTTTTCCACTATCCCAAGTGTTTTTATTTTCGCCATTTTTTTATAACTTTTTAGAAAACTTGAAAATAAGCACTTTTTACAAAGACACTTTTTTTATAAAGCACGAATAAGCTCTAAAATAAGCTAAACAAGGTTAAACTCAAATAAGCACTGAAGTAATAGATAAGTAAGACAATAATAAGCTAAAATGCGTCTCAAAGTCATAAAAACTACTGTTTGTATGTTTTAAAGGTGTGATAAGCAAATAAAATGACACAATAAGCGAAACACAGACATTTGATATTTCTAAAAAGCACATAAGAACAAAATAAGAACTAATGTTATGCTAGATAGACAGAAAAGCTAAAAAGGACGTAAATTCACTTGATATTTACCCTAGAAAAGCAAAATAAGCTCAAATAAGCAAATGTGACAAAACCAAAATTAAGCTAAAGATAGCTCATATACTAACCTAATAAGCTAAGCTATAACCTAAATAAGCCATACAAATAAGCAGATAAGGCTAAATAAAGAAATAAGCAATTTTGGTGGTAACTGTTAATCCTATAAAGCCTTATTAAGAAACTTTAGCTCTTCATTTTTCTATAAGCTAAAAGGACAATAAAGACAAATATGGCTTATACAAGCTGTAAAGTTTAACTTCAAAGTTCAAGATACAACTTGTAAAAATCCTTTTTTAAAAGATAATTGCTTATGATTAAAAGTCAAATAAAAAATTCTGCTTATACTGAATGAGTGTGGATTTTGGTTTAAAAGACACAAATAACTAATTGGCAACTTAAAAAACAGATGGCTCATTGAAGCTTTATTTTTAAAAGCAACGTTGTAAGCTATTATTACATATGACTTAAAATACATGACATGCTCTATAAAAATTTAAATAAACTAAAGAAATCTAAATTAAGCTCTTTTTTGATTTTTAAGGTTGACAAGTGCACTAAATTTTTCCTAAATGATATCAGATGCACTATAATCACAAAATTAACCAAAATCTTAAAACCAACAAGTGAAGGCTACAAGAACTTGATTGCTAAAACTACTTAAATCACTAAAGAGAGTAATTATTAAACTACTAATTAAGCAATAGAACTAACTTGAGTTTTATATTGCTATTTTTATTAAGCTGTCTTATACTAAAGGATCTCATTAACTACCTGCTTAACTTGATTAAAAAACTACATTTAACATTAAGTCCTTAATTCTTACCATAATCCACAAATGAAATTGATTTCCATCCATTAAGGGCTAGTGACCTTGGCCCTTGCACTAATAAAGTTAGTGTGGCCTTGTTGCTAAACACCCCATTAAGTACGTAAGTTCATTTGAGCTTATGAATTCAAATTTAATGATAAAAGTATAAGATTACCAGATATCATTAAGCTAATATAAGTCTAATAAGCAGATATGAAGCACTCCTGAATAAGAGAACAAATGAGCTTTAAGCTAATGCTACTTATTTTTGGAGATTTATGACTGATCTATAAAACTTCTAGAAAACTAAAATTCAAACTAACTAATGACTAAAAAAAACATTAAATAACTAAAATAGGCATGATTAAGCCTAACTAAACAGCAAATAGCAAATAATAAGCAGATTAAGCTATTATGCAAAATTAGAATGAAATTTAACAGATAAGTAAATAGAAGAAAGAAACTTACAATGGCCTTTGCTTAAACAAGGCTGAATGCTCGTGGAGCTACGCTATAAGCTCTAGCTTATCCAAAGGATAAGCTTGGTAAAACGTCCTATGAACTTCTTCCATGCTAGGTTCATTCATCAAAAGCTTAAACCCGTATAGATCATTATATTGAACTGGTTATTTAAGATTTAAGTATGATTAAGTGAATAATGAGCTCCAAACTAGCTTAGAGACTAATTAAACTTATCAAGAGCTTATAACTAGCTTATGGAACAGTAACAGATTATTACTTATTATTTTGTAAAAAAAAGTGAGCTTAAGAAGAGATAGTAAGGAAAAGACTTTTTGGGGGACTTTCTATTAATGAAAGAGATGAGTAAATACTGGTATTAGAAATTACATTATAGAGACAATAAACTAAAACTGGTTGAAAAGAAAATACATAGCTAAAAATTTTATTAAGCATAAAAAGAATACTAACTCTCATGCTTTGTGTGATGAACGGCCACTCTATTTATAAGCTTTGAGATGAATGGATCTAGGATCTCGGTGATAGAGGCTCTTGACGTTGTTCTCATCCCTTGAATCTTTGACAATCATTCGGATCAATCTTCATATGACTGTTGGGATTGATATTGTTCTCACGAATTGCCAACGTGGCTTTCCGATTTGTGTCAAGACCCCTTTGTGCTTCTTTTACACTAGATTTTGAGCTAAAATCTCAATATTGGTATGGTGTACCAACATCGATTATTTCTGATAGGGATGGATGTTTTACGTCAAGGTTTTGGCAAACGATGCAAAAAGCGTTGGGAACGCGTTTAGATATGAGTACGGCTTATCATCCTCAGACGGATTGACAAAGCGAGCGTATAATACAAACGTTAGAGGATATGCTGAGAGCGTGTGTGATTGATTTTGGTGGAAGTTGGAATATTCATTTGCCATTGGCTGAATTTTCCTATAACAATAGCTATCATTCGAGCATTTGTTGTGCTCCTTTTGAGGCATTGTTTGGAAGGAAGTGTAGGTCGCTGGTATTATAGGCAGAGATAGGAGATATCGAATTAATTGGACCGAAGTTGGTGCCAGAAACAACTGATAAAGTGGTTGTAATTAGAGATAGGCTTAAAGCTGCTCGAGATCGTCAGAAGAGCTACGCATATAATAGAAGGAAACCTTTAGAGTTTCAAGTTGGTGATCATGTAATGTTGAAAGTATCACCTTGTAAAGGCATAGTGCGGTTTGGAAAGAAAGGAAAGTTAGCTCTAAGATTTGTAGGACCTTTTGAGATCCTTAAGAGAATTGGTCCTGTGGCATATAGGTTGAGATTACCTTAAGAATTGAGTAGTGTGCATGACACGTTTCATGTGTCGAATCTAAAGAAGTGTTTAGCTGATGCAAATTTTCATTTGCCGTCGGATGAGATTAAGGTTGATAAGACCTTATGTTTTGTAGAAGAGCCTTTAGAGATTATAGACCGTGAGGTCAAAACTCTTAAGCGTAGTAAAATACCTATTGTGAAAGTGTGATGGAATTTCGAGCGTGGATCAGAGTTTACCTGGGAACGTGAGGATCATATGAAGGCTAAGTATCCCCAGATGTTTGAGAATGCATATGTCGAGACTAATGGTTAAATCTCAGGACGAGATTTCCTAAAGGAGGGGATACTGTGACAAATGAGATTTTAGCAGGTTAGTTAAAGCCTGTATAATTCAGTTTATGTGTGTCATTATGTGTTTTATGTGTTTTATATGTGTATGAGATGGAAGTACATGAGTGATGAATCATGGTACTTGTGGAAATGAAATTATTTGAAAGCTTTGCGTAGTTTCAAATGTCGTGTACATAATATTTTGTGTACATACTATGTATATGTAATTCATATTATATATATATATATTAGTTTAGTATTTTATATATTGTAGAGTACTTTATATTTTTAAAAATAGTTAGAATCGAAGGTTAGTTTGAAAACTAGTTAGAAAATTCTAGGTTTAGCAAAAAAATTAAAGGTTTAGCAAAAAAATTAAAAGTTTTTACTTAGAATTAAAGTAAATGTATAATAAATAAATAAAAGAAAAAAAGTATAATTAAAAGGGTGGTTGTGTGGATCGGCCGAACAAGGGAAGAAAAAAAAGGAAAGAATCCTAATTTGATTACAACTTGTTTTTGGTAATTATCTTTTCCTATGCCTATAAATACAAATCATAACTTAATCAAAAATCACTTTTTCTCCTCTCCTCTCTCCTTGGCCAGTCAAACAACACAAAGAACAAAGGGAAACCCAAAAAAAAAATTAGGGTTTTGATTTTCAAGAGTTAAGGTAATGTTTTCTAAATCCTTTTTCAATTCACTTAATTTTATTTAACGTAACAATCATTAAGGATGGATTAGGTTATTATAAATAATCTGTAATTAAGAGGTTTTGATCATCAAAAATCATTTTAGGGTTATGGCAAAGTTAATTAGGGTTAATTATTCTAAATTCAGAATAGAAATATGGGTAGAATTTTAGGTCATCTTGCGAGAGCCATATCTCGGTCATAAGGATAGCTTTTATTGATTTTCTTGAGCCTAAAATTAACTACAGAGAGTCTACTTTCCAACCCAAGTGGTTTAATGAATTAAAAGTGAGTGGAAGTTAGTCAAATTAATCAAACAAGATTCGTTGTCAAAACTGATTTTTCAGGGCAGATTCTGAGTTGTGTTTGTGATGTCAAAAACCATATCAAACCGTCTTTTTAATTAATGGGCTTGCTACTATAGTAAGTTCATAATTATTATGATTTTCTAAAATTTTTGTAGAATTTTTCTAAGTGTTTAAATGGGTCTGCTCAAGCTAAACTTTTTGAAGGTCGAATCAGGTCAAATTCTGGACAGTTTGTGTTGTTGAATTTTTCTAAAATGGTTACACTCACTATTATTTTGTTCCCAAAATCGTAAAAGCTTACAACTCATTGGGGAGGTATAGGATGTGAGGAGAAGAACCAATTAGGTGTTTAAGTATTTTATTTAGAATCATCTTGTGACTATAAAAACTTAGTAAAAAGCAGAAAGTTGAGAAGTAAAGTTTGTAAGGTAATTTGAGGTTAGCAAGTATGAAGAGTATATAGAAGAGTTGGATCAAGATAGGATATAGAGTATACATCGTTGTGATTGTTACATCGACTTGGGTGTGTGACCTAATAGATAGTAATATATGTGTGTATTGTTTTGTTTAGATTCTTTGCAAGATTAAGTGAAGGAATTGGAATTTGCTTTGCATCAGGTGAGTTTTACAGTCCTACTTTTTACTTATATTTTGGAATGGAAATGATGCAAAACTATTTTTAAATTATGAACCGTGATATGTGTTTTTAAGTGTCGAACTATATGATTGCTATGTGCTATTGCTGTGTGATATGAATTGTGGTAAGGCATGTGTATGTGAGGATGACATGACCTTGTGTGAGACCCGAACGGACTTAGCTAGTCAAGTGGGTCAGTCTTGCGTGGACATATTATGGGACGGAGGGGTACGATCCACCCCAAATATATGTGAATTTATTTTATGATAGAATAGCCAAGCATATATGTTCGTAAATATTTTTTTTGTTGATCGCGGTGTCATAAGTGAGTCTTAAACCTGTAACTCTCACCAACAATTATGTTGATGTTTTTAGCATCATTTTCAGGTGAGCAAACGTGTGAAGAATTTGGAAGAGGAGTTAGCTGGACCATAGGCTTGCATGCGGAGTCTATGATTTATCTGTTTTTTTGTTTTCAATTGAACTTGTCATGTTTTGTTCTTCATGCATTATATGTTGGATTTTTTGTTTTGGGCGTTGTTATAACACGCTTTGTATCTTGAAGTTTATTGAAAGTAATTTTTAGTTTTCTCTATTTTGACGCCTTGTGTTGTGATGATGCCTATTGATCATGCCTTGCGATTCCGCCTTGGAGGGGTGTGACATTCTTTGTAGACCCAAAGAAGATGTCATCAACATACACTTGTACTAACAGGATATCACCTTTGTCCTTCTTGATGAATAAAGTCTTATTTATAGTGCCTCTTCTAAATCTATTTTCCATTAAATAGGTAGACAATGTTTCATACCAGGCTCTTGGAGCTTGATGTAGACCATATAAAGCTTTTTCTACCTTATAAACTTTATCAGGAAACTGTGGATCTTCAAAACTAGGAGGTTGGCACACATACACCTCCTCTTCAATAGTACCATATAAAAAGGCACTCTTCACATCCATCTAGTACACAATAAACCCCATAAATGATGCATAGGCCAAAAATAACCTGATTGCTTCTATTCTAGCAACAGGAGCAAAAACCTCATAATAATCAATGCCTTCTTCTTGGGTGTAACCTTGTGCAATCAGTCTTGCTTTGTTTCTAACTACAATTCCTCTCTCATCTTTCTTGTTTCTATACAACCACTTAGTTCCAATAGCCTTCTTACCTTTAAGAAGATCCACCAGGGTCTAAACCTTTTGAAGTTTAAATTGTAGAAGCTCCTCTTGCATTGCTTCTATCCAGTTTGGATCTGTCAAAGCTTGAATCACCTTCTTGGGTTCTATTTGTGAGAGAAAATAGGCAAATAGGAAGTTTTGATAATCTTTATGATTTGTTTTCCTCTGCTTTTTGATGTAACTGACCATAGCATGTTCTTTAGAAATCTTGGTCATCCTCCTTGTTTGAGTAGCTGAATTTATGTCTCTAATGATCTGGTCTTTAGGATGATCCTTGTGAATTCTGGTTGTGGGAATAGGACTGACATTCATGGTGGTTTCCAAGTTGTTAAGGTCAGCCTCTGCACCCACTTCTCTATCATCATAGTTTTCACTAGCAGTATTAATACTTGGCCCAGTAGTAGTAATAGATGGACTAGCAATACTATCTTTGTTAGTGCTGTTAGCATAACCTTCTTTCTGTTGAACAAGCAAACTATCCAATTCAGCTCTGAAATCTTGCACATGCTGGTCATCATGTAGTGTTTTGTGATGGTATGATGTGAGGTGTGAGGCTTTGGGTTATATTGTGTGTGTGGTCGAAAGGACACGAATACATAGAATAAGGAGAACCAAAGTGACGATGTAGGTCTGTGAATATGATTGCTTGTAACCTTCTGTGTTTTCTTCTTTTGGAGTTTGTAAGAAGTAAGTTAGAGTCTTTTTATACTCAAATAGATACGATGTATATGCTTCATTCAAGGGTCCCGTTTTTGTGTTAACTATATATGGCAAGGGATTTTTTGGGCGGGTTTTTTAAATGGTCCAAGGTACAAGGATATAAAAGGGTTTTATGTTGGTGTTGGGCGTGTTGCTGGAAGCAGAATCCAAGAGAAGACAACCAAAGAAAATTCATGTAGGGTTTTTAGTTTTATAAAAAGGGCCTAGGGCTTTTAGTCATTGGGTAATAGAATATTAATAGTATGGGTATTTTGTTTACATCTTATTCTTAGTGCATATTTACTGGGTTTGAGGGTTTAGGAAACAAAGGGTCGCAACTCTTTGCAGTTTTGTAGGGATGTTCATTTGTTTCTTTATTAGATTTATTGCTTAAGAATTTTTATTTGTTTGCATCATTTGAAAAGCCTAAGAAAGCAAATATACGTCTTGTTCTAATTTACTTATTAGAATTCAACACTTAAGTCGTGAAAAAAAAAGAAAGGAATAGATGTGTATTCGTCTCTTGGTTAGAATCGCAAGTGACGTAGATAGACGCGCCTGATTACTAGGATCTCTAGAAGATGAAACGTAGCACAGTACTAATGCCCGTTATTAAAATTCTTGGTTAAATTTACTCATTAGAATTTAACTAGGCGATTTAAATAAAAAGTAAACACGTAAAATTCTATAAATAGAAAGAAAATGGAATGATTGAAATCGTAACAGGAATTGAAAACAAGGGGTTGTTATATAATATCGGATGTTGTGCATTAAGGGACAATAATTTTAAAAAAATATATAAACTCCTGTAATATTTGCATATTTATCATGAAGAAAGTGAAGAAAAGAGGGTGAAACAAAAAGCCACCCATATGCTAAAAAGGTGTAAAGATGGTGTAAAATAAAATAATAAAAAAATAGATCTTGTAGCCCATTATTGCACCAAGACATCATTAGTAAGTATGAAAATGGAGCTATGTAGCCATTGTTACCACCAAGTCATCCTAATACTCATTGAAGAATGGAGCTTGTGTAGCCCCAATATAGAAGATCAGATTTTCGGACTGTTGACTGTGAACACATAGATGGCACAGTTAGCTTAGTTATGAAAAACTTAGATTACTTTAGATATGTGTTTTGTGATTTATTATATTCAACAACCATTAACATGTGTATCCTGCATGGCACGTATCCATAGAACCCCTATCTAATTCACCTGTAAAGACCATATTACCCTTGTTGTCTTCAAGAATTATTTAGACCCTAATTCTAACTGGTGCAAATTTGTGTACTTTCTAAGCTTATGATATAATACATGCTATGACTGAGCAGTTGAGTGATCACCCCAAAAATGAAACACTTAGAGCTAGTAGCGAGAGAGTTGAGTACTTTTTATCCCCTTTTCTTGTCGGCTTTAATGTTTTCTAGCATAAGTGTTTTATAGATTCATTTCTTGAAATTATCCTCAAGAAATCTTTTTATAAAATGTTCTAACAGGTTCTACTTGAGGGCAAGCAGAAGTCAAGTGGGGGATATTTGATAACATCAAATATTTAATACTTTTTAGTGTCAAATTACCCCAATATTACTTGCAATGTTTCAACTAATACTCGGATAAACGAGATATTTTCTATCATTTTGTAGTTTTCAGGTGAAATGTAGGTAATTGATAAGAAACAAGGGAAAACGGACTAAAAGTAAAAATATTCGCGGATTCTTAGAAGTAGTTACTGCGTAACAGATTTGGAAGGTTACACCGTAACAAATCTTAAGCAAAGACACATCATTCATGAGTAGATTACGGCATAACCACATATATGGTTGCGCCGTAACCAGTATAATGGAAAGAAATCAGGACCAAGTTAGAGTTACTGATTATGGAAAGAGGATCTGCGTAACATGGAAACTAGTTATGACGTAACATATTCAAGCCTTTAATATGGAAAGTCGTGTCAGCACTTTACGGCGTGATACCTTATGTGGGTTACGCTCGGTACATAATTGAAGTCAAATTGCATTTACTACAAGTTTGCTAAAGGGTTTATGGTGTAACCAAATATTGGTTACGCCATAAACTTTCGTTATGGCGTAACCAAAAATTAGTTACGCCATAAACTTTTGTTATGGCGTAACCAAAAATAGATTACGCCATAAAGTCCATTTTTGCCTATACTTTGGAATGTCGACATCAACAAGGTTACAGCGTAACCCACAAATCAGTTACGCCGTAACACCCTCAGAAGCCTATAAATAGGGGCCAAATTCAACCTTATGAGTCATCCTTCTCCCTCCCATCTGAGGGGACGACTGGGGACATCTCTTTAAGCTCGTTTGTTCAGCCACGGTCCAACCTTCCCCACATTTCAAGAAGGAAGAATGCTAAGGTCCCGATTTTTCCCCATCACATCATACTGTTTTTGGTTCGATTATCATGTTTTTATTACTTTCAATAATTAACGATAATATTGATGATGAATACAGTTTTTGGCTAAGGCTCATATCTTATTAATTATCATTAATATTCATTTACTTCTTGCTAAATTTGGGGATTGGGTATTATTACCTTAGACCATAAGATGCAAATATGGATGCTCGCTCCACCATGACTAGTGAACAAATCCCTGTTACTTTAAAGGCTATAGGGGCTGGGATTTGCGAGGTAATTGAGGATTAGATGATCTTTCAATCCTTGTTTTCACATTAAGTAGAATAAGTGGATCATTAGATTAATTAATAAGTAATTAGGACCGTATCTCCTTCTCTTCTTTCATACCTAGTTCATTCCAATTAAGTTCTATTCTTTTCATCAAAACAGCTTTTAAAACGTGACAGCCAACTTAAACTAAGATTTGTAACCACCTTTTAGCTCTTGTGACGACCTCGGATTTACCAAAACTACACTACTCACGATCGGGTTCTCTGCCCATTAGTGCGTTGTCAGGTAGATCGAGTTTTATAAATTTAAAACTTGGTAAATTAATATTTAAAATAAAATACGCATCATTAACCAATTCACAATATGAACAAACAATATAAAACATATAACTAAAACTAAATAACAAATACAATATTGAAGATATAAGGAAAGGAACAATCAAAACCAAGACAGCCAAACGATGATTCGTATAGTGGTTCGGGCTACGAAGCTCTTCTTCGCCCTACTCCACTCCCCGGGTATCTACTCGAGATTTCACTATGTCAACAAGCTCCCTTTAGGCGGAGAAAACCGTTTACACGTCGCTTACGTTATTTTCGACACTAAGCTAAATGTCGAGTCCTAATCTTAGCTAGAACCAATCTACCACTTCACAATCAATACACAATCACAAGATCTACACTATCGAATTTACATACAATCCAAATCACACAAAAATACAAAGTCATTACAATAGAGATTTGATAGCTTAGAAGAAGAGAGGAGAGATCACTAAATAACATTCGTTTCTTGGCGAATACAAATGTTCTTCTCTTGCACTTGAATGAGAGGGGAAGAGATGAGAAGAAGAGGATTCGATCATTGAAACAAGATCTAAGATGTTAGTGTCAAGGAGATTTAGGGCTAAAGAAGATTTAGATGAGAGAACGTTATCTGAAAATTTCGTGTTGCAAAAGAGGTTTGATTATCTGACGGATTGGTAGCAGTATTATAGGCAGGAAAACCAAGTCACTAGGGGGCGGTCCTGGTGGTACCCAGATATATCTGGGGGCGCCAGGCTATCAAAGGGGACGCCCAGTAGGACTCGCTCCTATTTTTGTCTTTTTGTGCTGAAGGTTGGTATCTGGTATGAATTCCTTCAATTTTTGGGGGGGAAAATTTGAATTGTTCAAATTTTAAGTTTTTAATTAAATTGTCTTTTAATTAGAAAATATTTGTATGTATTAATTTTGTGAAATTGACTTTTTGTAAAAATGTAATGGATAAGAGAAAAATATTTTTCTTGATACACTAATCATGCTTAATGATTTGTCTATGTTCTATACCTTAAAGTGATCTATTAATCTTAGGAAATGGAATTTTTCGATTAATAATTTGTAAGTTTACATTTTTTATGTTAACGTTTTTTAAAACATTTTGTTTTTATCAAAAACGTTATGAGGGTCAAAAAATATAAATAACATTTTTAGAGACATTATTGGTAATTAACAGAAATATTAGGTTAACTAGCATTCAAGATCTATAATATTCATACCGTCTTGGGATACGACTCTCGGTTCTTACCATTGCTATCTACGTCGACACTTGACTTCGTGTGTATTGGTGTATATCCCTGGTATAAAATCTAGGATCTAAAATTATAATAACTCGAAGAATACACATCAAGTTTTGATTGGTCCCCTCTTTAGTCCCCACGCCTTTTTATTTGAGTATTCCCCGATCAAGAATGTACTAGGGATAAACCCTTTTGGTTTCTTGTTGCGTTCCAAACTAGGGGTGTGAAAAATAAAAACCGTAAAAAAAACCAAAAAATCGAAAAACCGAAATCCGAACAAAACGAAAACAACCGAATGACCGAACTAATAAACGGAACCGGAATTTGCCAAAACCCGAACCGAAACGAACTACGGAATTCCAGTTCTTCGGGTTGGATATCGGTTTTGACAGTCTAAAACCAAAAACCGAACCGAAACCGAATTCATATGAATATTTTAATATATATGTATATTTATATATATAAAAAAATCAATAAATTTTATATATATGAAAATTATATTATTTCGATATACTATATCTTATATATATATTGATATATATATAAATCAATAAAAAACTTTATCCTAATATTGAAAAAACACTTTTTTGTCGTTTGAAATAATTTTTTTGCTAAATAGATGTTGTATTGAAGATTTACTAGTATTCTTTGATATTGTGCAAGAATAGGAGAGAAGTGGAGGTTGGAAAGTTTCTGAGAGAGAAAGTGATAATATTATTATGGGTGTGAAACAAATAGAAATGAAACAACAACCACCCTCTCCAAGGTCACTGGAGATGGTATATATACTACATCTATGGTCGGTCCATGGGCCTTTACCGGTTTCCAGGGGCCTCCTTGGGACAGACTAGCTTACTAGACCTAATCACTATAACAAACTACGGGCCTAAGACTTTCAACTTGAGAAGTGACCGATACTTTTCTGTGTTTCAACAATCTCCCCTAAGGGGGTTGTACTCCCTTTTTATCAAAATTTAAACTAGCATACTATGCTATTCTCTTATCTTCAGATCGTAATTTGACTTCTCTTGGAATTGTTATAGTAATCTTTGATTTAGGTCGAGCCTTGTTCTTTATCTTTACTTGAAAATGGAGATGTGACTTGAGCACTGTGAGATCATCAACCAAGCATAATCTCGTTTGCGCCATCTTGTGACTTTGTCCTCTTGTGATCTTGTGACCTCTAGACCGGCATGCTCATACCATTTTTGATTTGTTGACTTGGAAAGCTTTAATGTTGCATCATGTTCTTCGCAAATTCTTTAACTTTAACACTTTGTCACTCGAGAACGTCGTCCCGGTTATCAGAGTGAACGGAAATTTCTTTAAAATTCTTTGACTTTCATACTTTCGCACTCAAGACACGACGTTACTAGTATCAGCGCAGCGGGAAGTCTTGAAAACATGTACTTGAGCTTTCTGAGGGTCATTATGTTTGTTGGTCGGGATGGAGACTGTGGTTTATGAATTTGTGAGTCAGCTGGAAATCAGGTACCCTTCACACCATCTTTAAGTATCCTGTCCTTGTAAACAGTAGCAAAAAGAGGGGGGGACAAATATGGCTTTCTTTTTCATTCGCCCGTTGTTTTGGTTGGGTAACCTTTGAATCCTGCTGAGGATCGACCTGTTGATCAGGTCGAGTCAATTAAGAAGAATCTCCTTTGAGAGAATTTTCCAGCTGAAGTATAGAATTTTCTAACACATTTGCATTAGATTCATCAAACTCAGCATGTTCTCATTATCGGAAGTCTCAAAGCAGACAACACGATAAGAGTGAACCAGTGAGTTACTATCTCACCGATTGAAATAGAAAAATCGATTTGAAAATCAATCAACATGTCACTTGCTAAAGTGGTTTTGTGACACATCGAGAGTGTTAATCATTTCAAAAATTCATCATCAATCGTCAAATTCATTTCCTGGGGAACAAGTTTGATTCTTAATAGAATTCGCACAACGTTTCTTTCCATTTGTCACAGCTGTGATTCGTTATAGAACGCACAGTTACCTACCTTGTGCTTGTTTGGTGTTGGACGCTCAAGCAGGATTTCCATCTTAATTGTGGATAATCCACTCGGTTGTTCAGGCAAAATCATAGGATAATGCGTATTGACTCTTAATATATATTATATCTTGTTATTCACTTGTGTGTTTGACTTAGCAGCTAATTTGGACAAGTGTCTAATGAGATTTCTAGCTGATCTCTTTTGGCTCTACGACTCCAATACGATGCACTTTTGATTAGTGATCGGAGGCTGGAGCAGACTGCCACCTTTTCAATACCAACTTAAATCGGCGTGATGGTCAAGTTGATAGAAATGTGTGTAATCTCTGTGAGAAATGAAACAAGAGTCTTTTGAGAGACCTTGAGTGGCTAGGGAGGGTTGTGC
This sequence comes from Tanacetum coccineum, assembly GCA_026074375.1. Lineage (NCBI taxonomy): Eukaryota > Viridiplantae > Streptophyta > Magnoliopsida > Asterales > Asteraceae > Tanacetum > Tanacetum coccineum. Next base: position 26,497 of record BQNB010079101.1, read on the forward strand.
ATAGCGTCACTGGGTCCATGACAGTCTTCAATGTCAGACAACACCTTAGTGTTTCTGACAGTTTATGTATTGACCCGGTTTTTGCCTAAGTGTATGGAGGGCTTCTTTCTTTACACCCTTTATCCTTACATCTCTTTTTTCATTTCTTACCCCTTCAATGCTTATCGAGAGCTTTCTAACATAACACCGTTGTTAGGATTGTTCCAGTGTTCAGCTCCACATCTCATTCGGGCATTATACCTTTTCTCACTTTTTTCTCCTTTTATCATACCTAAGGACTTTACACTAATTGTGGAATATCCTGGGTAGATCCCTTCGGTTCTGGCTGGATCATGGGATTTGAATACCTATGCCTAACCACCTTATATCTTCATAAATTTAAGAACATGGACGGTTCTTTTTTGGGTATTCCATCATAATCCTTCAAAACCATTGAAAATTCAATCAAAGTGTTTGATATAAATATCAAAAAGATTTACACTTTGAGAGTTTTTTCATTATCACTAAAAGCTCCCTTTTAACATGTACATCGATATCGTAGTACATGCTATGTGTAGAGTGTACTGGTTCCATTTGTATAGAAGATCACCCATTCGATACAAGTTAGATTCAGTTTAATCACATTTTCTCCCCTTATCCAAAATGTTAATCCCTTGATATTTTGGATATTCGAAATGATAAAACCGTACCGGGGACCCAAAATGTTACAGAATAACTTATAGGAACATTTTAATGCTCCCCCTCAAATTATGAGGGATATGTAAGACAGTGCTGAGTACAATAATTTGAAAATTTTGAATTTACTAAGAAATTCTTGAAAATTTTGTACTCGAGCACTCTTTTATCACCATAAGTCTACACTACATATATATTCACAAGATTATTATGTACGAGGTTTGACTTGAATGATGAGAACATCATATGATAGAATCATATGGTTTCCTTTTGTCGCTAAGCCCGTAGGCTCCTTTGTACAATTCTCCCACCAACGAATCTTTCTAAAGCTCCTCATTAACCTTTTTTTTTTTCTTTCTTTTAAGAAATTATCGATTGTATCTTTCTCTGTCTAAGCACTCTTTAGTATTGCTTCAACTTTCTTTCCAAGTTACGAAAGTCTTTGCTTCAAAATTTGAGTATGAAACAGATTCAGATACATATGTAACTTGAGCTTGTGTGGTTGGTGATGTCGGTGTTGATGTTGTCTTAGCTTCCCCCTAAACCATCAATCTATTCTTGAGTAGATTCAGAACTTTCTTGCAGCGCATCAATAGCAAGTCTTTAATTATATTAAAGCCCAGATATCCAAAGTACACAATTAACCCTTTTCAAGAACTTGATACCGCAACACCAAAGTCAATTAAGTCATGGATGAGTGCATTTCTCTCTTCAGGATAGTTATGATATAAATTGTAACACCAAAGTCAACTAAGTCCCGAATGTCACAATTATTCCCTCTAAGTAGTCAAAATGATAGCACCTAAGTCAACTAAGTCCCAAAAACAAAAATAAAAATGTACTCATTTCTTTCTGCAGAATACTGACTAACTTAAAGGAATCATCATACCTATGTGTACCTCTTTCATCAAATATTTCTACTTCTTTAATAATAAGCTTAGGGATTGACCGTTTAAGGAAGCATTAATTGAATCAGAAAGAACTTTTCTCACGTTTTAAATAATTATACTCCTAACAAATTCCCACTGGGGTCTCAAATGATGCTACTGGCTAATGCCGGCGGCGTGTCTTCTCCCACCATGTAATTGAAATAGTGCACCCGAAAGATTCAAAACAGGTCTAACATCGAAAAGGAAGCTAACCTCAATAAGACAACTTCCCCTTGGGAACTCAAATGATGCATACTGACTAATGACGAGATGTCTCTTCCACCATGTGGTTGAATTAGTGCTCCCGAAAGTTACAAGTATTTGTCTTCCTGGAATGGCCTAAAATCAAAGAAGGCTATGGACTCTATCACGTGTACTTGTTGTACGTTCTAGTGTATCTACTCCTTCCCCCTTGCTGGTTTTGATACCTCAGAATCAGCAAAACCTAGTACCCAAATATACTCGAGATCGTGTTTGAAGAATTGATAAGCTTAAATCTATTCCGTGAGAATCAAATAAGTCTTAAATTGCAAATAAGTCCATAAAGTTTTAAACATATGACATCTAAAGCTTGTGTAGTTAAAATCCATTAACTCCCCTTAAATTATGATCCGTCATTATTAAAAACTTTATCCGTTAATTCCGTGACTTATTTTGAAATACCATTTTAAAAGATTATTTGATGACGATTTCTCCCCCTCAAATAATGACCCGTTTTTTATTTAAAGAGCTGTTGTCATTGTTTGAGTGGTCGAATTGTCTTTGAAAAATCTTTTTGTGATTACTAAAAACACTAATTCATTATTAAGACAACTTTTTACCAAAAAAATAAGATTTCTTTTATTTTAACACATAAGCGCACTGACAAGTACACTTATGGAAACATAGAAAGCACGGGTTATGATGCAAAGTAATCACAAGCCTTTGCATGGTAATAAAGTAAACCATGCCCAAGACTAAATTCCCGTTGAGATGTCAAGTTTCCTTTTTGACGGAATACTTACCTTTAAGATGATGACCGGGTTGTTATCTGAAATAATAGCAAGCCATTTGGCATGTTTTGAAAACATTTGGAACTTCTACTCGAACTTCATTTACAGGCTCGTATCATTATTGAATGACATTTCTAAGACCGTAAATGTTATCGATTTTCAGAAGACATGCCATTATTACCTCTTTTTATATTTTCTCATTTTTTTAAATTTTTTTCTTTGGTTTTTAAAATTTTATATTTTTGTATTTTGTTTTTATAAAAATTTGAAAAATGAAAAATCTTTTTGGTTTTTATGGTTTTAAAATATATACATATTATACAGGATATTTGAACAGGTACCACTACTATTCATCAACTTCATCTGCCAATTGTTTCAGAGTCTCCGGCGTAAAACTTCGCATTCCCAGCTTGTTGATCAGAAATTCAATTCTATTTCGGCCAAGAGCTTTAGTGAAGATGTCTGCCAGTTGATACTCCGTATTGACAAAGTAAAGTTCGATCACCCCATTCTCAACATGCTCCTTGATAAAGTGAAATCTGATGTCTATATGCTTGGATCTGGAATGTTGAACGTTGTTGCAGCATAAGGCAATAGCGCTTTTGTTATCACAGTACATTGGAATTTTATTGAATCCAAAGTCATGGTCGGTAAGCTGTAATCTCACAGCCGGACAAAGCAATATATTCAGCTTCCGTACTGGATATCGCAACGCTTTTCTGCCTTTTAGATGACCAACTAACAAGGCTATCATCCAAAAGTTGCATACTACCAGAAGTGCTACGACGTGTATCTTGACAACCAGCATGATCCGCATCTTTAAATGTTGTTAGAGCAATCAAAGAATCCTTCGGATACCATAGACCCCGATGTACGGTTCCTTTTAGATACCGAAAGATCCTTTTTATCGCATTTAAGTGCTTTTCGGTAGGCCAAGCCTGATACCGGGCACACATGCATATAGCAAATTGTAGGTCAGGTCTACTGGCTGTAAGATAAAGGAGGGTGCCAATCATACCACGATAGTGTGAGTCAAAACTGTATTTCTTTATCCTCATCCAGTTTGGATTTCTCCACCATTGGAGTATCCACTGGGTCACACGAGTCAAAACTGTATTTCTTTAAAGATTCAAGGGCATATTCTGACTGGTTAAGAAAGATGCCTCTGGAACTTTGAGAAATCTGTAATCCTAAGAAAAATAAGATTTTTCCCATCATTGACATCTTAAATTTTGAACACATGATTTTAGCAAATAG
>BQNB010079102.1:4325-19668 GCA_026074375.1 Tanacetum coccineum
AACAGAAATATTACAACATAAAGCTTTTAAATCAACTGACTATAATAATCTTAAAACAAACTTAATTAAATTTTACACTAAAGAAAGGAAAAACAGGGGTTTTTTTGGTTTCGGCTTGCTTTCTTTTCTTTTATACAAGTCCTCTCTTCTCTTTGGCTCATGGGTTGTGTTAGCTGTGAGAGTACAAAGTCCCCAAGGCAATCCTAGCCTTCCATCATTCTTGTACACCATCTCACCATTAAAGGTCTTCGGGTTGTGTGATTGTTGAACTGGAAAGGGTTATAGGGGTAATGGGGAGGTGGGAATTGGTGAGGGTGAGCTGGTGGTGGTACTTGGGAGGTGGTTTGGGAGTGAAAACAGTGGGAGAGGGCGGTTTGGGTTTTGGCGCCAAGGTGGTTCGAGTACCGTTATGGTTCAGGGTTTTAAAAGAGAAGTATGGGGAAGAGGCAAGAGTGCCCCCCCATCTTTCTTTCTCTTTTCATTTCTTTTTTTAAGCTTTTTCAGTTATAAACTAGTTTAGAAAGTGACAGATTTGGTCCTTGTTGTTTTTTGTGATTTTTCTTGATTTTTCTTTAACTAATTAACTTTTTAAGTTGATTAATCAAAACAGCTTATAAATAAGCTTAATGAAAGCTTCTTAAACATACATTAACAACTTATAATTTGGAATTGAAAGATTGACTTAAAAACCTCAATATTGCATTAAAACTTGAAATTGATACAAAGCTGGAATTGAAAACTTAATAAGCTGTAAATGACAGTAAATTAAGCTAAGTTATGCTAAATTAAGCTAAGATAAAAAGTTACAATGTAAAAGATATCTATTGAGCTACAAAATGAGGCCTTTTATAGCCGAATTCTCCCAAATCTTGAACTTGCAGCTGTGTTTCTTTGGAGAGAGCTTTCATAAGTGTGTTTGTTGTGTGAGTGATTCATAAAAATCAATCTTAGCCCTTGAAATCTTCCTTGTGCTTTTTGGGTTTTATCTAAGCCATCGAATTAGCTTGGAAATGGTGAAGGATTGCCAAGCTGGCAATGATAAAGCTGGGGGGAGTAAGTGGGTTAGGGATGAAGTCTTTACCCATTGGGTAATTTGTGTTGCAGGGTAAAACAAAGGTGATTAGCCCGTGAGTGGTTTGGTGGGGGGAATGGGCGGGAATGTTTGTTAGGGAGATAATAGGGTAAAGGTTTGGTATTTGGGCAGCTTTGGTCCTCCAACTTCTATCTTTCATTTGCAGTAATCATCCTTGTGGTTAAATGAGTTTGAGGGTTTGGCAAGAAAGCCCCCTCAACTCATATATGTCTTTTGCAAACATAGTCCTTGTGTGGTGTACAAGGTTGAGGGTTTGGCAGAAATGCCCCCTCAACCTTATAACTTCTATTTCAAAACTAGTCCCCTTGTAATACCACTTTAGGGGTTTGGCAGAAATGCCCCCTAAAGTTGTATTTCCAATAAATAGCAATTTCAGCCCTTATCTTTTATCTTCTTGTAATATAACTTTGGAAATTGGCAAATTTAGTCCCTCAAGTTATATTTTTTTGCTTCAGCTTCTCGGAGTTAACTCTGACTTTGTCGGGGTTGACTTTGACTGTTTGACTTTTCTGTTGACTTTTTGGCTTGATTAACTTCGTCTTTTCACACTTTTCCATTCCGTGCTTGGTTTTGTCCTTTTTGGCTTTGTTTTTCGTCCTTTTGTGTGATATCTGTTTCCTGCACAATACAAATGCAAAACAAACATATATTTGACAGTATTTGTCTGTTTTTGGTTATTTAAGCTCGTTTTATTATATATAAAATATGTGTAATTAAGCACATATTAGAGCATAAAGCCAAGACGTTTCAGTTACGCCACATAACCCTTCATCTTAAGTATATATGAGCTAACTAATTTTTCCTCCTCTTGTTTGCAAGCATGGAAATTTGAATTAGGTCAAACCGCTCTACTCCAGCTTGTTTTTTCAAACATGGATTTTAAGCTCCTGAAGCATTTCATAAGGTGAGGAATTTTTGAGTTGTCCATGTAGATTTGGAGTCGTACTTTCGAGCATAAGACAAGCAACCTCATTATGAGCATCATAAACTGCATTCCACTGTGTAAGTACATGGAATCGGCTGGTGGAGCAAGGGAAATAGGTTGTTTGATGATAGAACATTTCTTATCAACTCTCAAGACTATCTTAGGTGAATGAAACCAATCATTGAAATTTGAACCCAAAAAAATTTCTCTTTCAAAACTCGACCTGAAAGCCGAATGGTTTATGTTTTAGAGAGATAGTGCCATCTACAAAACATATTAAGTTTAAGATTTTAGTATTTTTGATAATACTCCTTGAAGAAAATTAACTACCATTGTTTAAATAAATAAACAATTAATTTTCTAAGGCCTAGGATCCAACTTGACATACCACCATCACATCAGTTGATCTGCTAGCAATGGTGTATTCAAAAGGTAATTAACGATCAATAATTGCCACCGGTGCAATTCCTAGAACATTATGGGACTTACTTTATTACATTAATATACTAGTAAGCATGTTTCATCCCATCTATGCCTCGAGCATAAGGTCTCACCCGCTTACCTCGATTAAGTCTTTCAATTAAAAACTGTAATTATGTAACACCAACGTCTCACGAAAAGTGTATAATCACCTTCGGTTTGCGATCTAACTACGTCTCACGTAATGTAAAAGGAAAATGCAAGTGTTTTTACAAATTGAATGGCAATAACTTATTTAAAAGGGTATTTATATTTGACGTGACAAATATGTACGAAGAAGCATGCATACATCTTCGTATCATAAGTTTTAATAATACTTTACTCAATTGAGTTATTTATTACGGTGTCACTTATACATCCTATGTATATATGGTGATACCTTTAAAAATTGACGATTCAACTATGTTTTCAAATTTAAAGATTCTTATTTATCGCCGAAAAAGGTTAAAGAATGATTAAAATCATTCAAACTCTAGACCATTCGCACTTGGTGATATGAACCTTGCAAATAAATAGTACTTTTGCAAATTTCGTCATTGATAAAATTCAATTTTTGATTTAAAACACATTATAAACTTATTAAATTGCAAGTCTCGTCTTGGGAAGTTAAGGTATGAGCCCTAACGTTATAGATAACCACACCCGAGTGACTCATAAGACTTTGCAATTAATAGTCTATAATAAATCTTATTTCATAGTTATTAGCCATGTTTATATTTTAATTTTTAAAAACCCTTTTGTTTTCTCACAAGTCAATACTTAAAACAAAACAATATAAACAACAACTAATACACATAATATTTATTTAAACCACTTAACAATTAACACATGCAAATATTAGCGATGATCCTAATTATCAAATAATTAAATTATGTATATATTCATATAAGGATCCTTCTACCAATGAATCGGGCCACATACATCGATATAATCGATTGCGTAAGCCATATATAAATATACACCACATAGCACATAAAAGTTGATAGAAAATATTAGTCAACTTCAGGCCCTGATAGGACATACATCGATATAATCGATTGCGTAAGCCATATATAAATATACACCACATAGCACATAAAAGTTGTTACAAAGTTGTAGCCTACTGAGTCATGGATCTACCATAAAAAATTTAAAAAATTTCGACGTACGATGAATATTTTACGAATATTTTAGTAACAGTGTGTCAAACATCTAATCATCGAATTTGCATGTCAAACAATTAACAATTAACCATAAATTATATCATATGTCTTATCCATGATAAACTTGCATGTGTTCATCACGGATAACAAATTAACTTTTAATTAATCAATTAAAAACGATCAATTAACAATTAGAAACTATCAGATTTAACATATAAAATTTCATACAACCTAGGGTTTCGTCTAATTAATTTTTTTCTTAATAAAGATCCAATCTTTAAATTATAAAAACGCCCAAAGGGCTTAAAATTTAATCAAAAAACCGTAACTTGTCAAATTTTATATCTTTTGTAATTATAATTCTAAACTTGACTCTGATACCACTGTTGGGTTTTAACAACTATTGACCAATTCAAATCACGAGTACGCAGCGGAAAACATATAAACACGATAAGAAAAAAAAATAATATAATTAACCAAAGTATCAAGAAAGCATGTACCTTTTAAGCAATGACGTACGCACCTCTGAATATACGCTTGTGTAAAATAAATATAACAACGTGAAACTACCGATGATGTAATTAAAATCCCTTTACTTCAACACACACGATACGTTCTTAGCAAACAATTAAGTATGCTAGTACTAGTAGTGATAAGCAATCAAACCACCACGTTCTCGTATAAATCAACACTTGAAAACCCTTGTGGTTTTTTCCTTGGATCGAACCAAACATAAACCGAAAACCCTTGTTGTGGGTTTCGGTTAGTCGAACAAAAGAGAAAGAGAGGGAGAGAGATTTAAGGATTAGTTTTTTCAAGGTGTGTAAAACAATGAATCCCTAAACCCCTATATTTAGCCTTAATAACTTGGCTTGCAAGCAAAGCTCTCCCACCTCCTTTAGGAGTGTTCGACCGGTTCTAGGCAAAAAGAAAAGAAACTGAAAACTTCCTTTTTCCTTAAATCTCATATATATTAATCATTAAACTATTTAACGATTAATATAACTCCGTTAAATATTTACTTTAACTATTTAACGCTCGTTAAGCTTATCACATAAATATATTACATTTAATATATTTATTATTAATTGTTTTTCGTATTAACGCGTGCGTTCCCGTAGGCTCGAATAAACTTTCCGAACATATATTAATTTACGTGTATATAATCCAACACTTATAATGGATGATTTCCTTTTTCAAATAGTATTACACATCTTGGTTTTCAAGATTAGAATACTGCTCATAATCGTTTTTGTCTTTACAAAATCGAGATCATAAGATCAAATTGGTTTCTTAAAATCTTACTATAATGTTATTTCTTTATATTCTTTCCAATATTATATAATCTATAAATTATTATATATCGTATGTTTCAAAAAATGTTATCTTAAATTATGGTCACAGAATATCTAAAGAAGATTAAGATGTGTTTTAATATATATAAAACATATTCTCTAATTTGTAGTTTTTTAGTATGTAGTTCGAGAAAAGTAAGATCGAATTAGATTAGATATTAAGATCGGGGTCGTATAAGACCAGGATCGTATAAGATCTTAAGCTTGTAAAGATCTTGCGTAGAATCATGATCATTTTTGCTTTGTAGTATCGTAAAATTGTAAGATCGAAATCGTAATATATAATTCATAATATATTAGAAGGGCAATCTCATATATATCCTCCTTAAAATCATATAGCGGTGATTGTGATGGTTGTGAAAGGTTGTAGAACATTAAGCTCTAGAATTCAAACAATCAAAATAGTGGTTTTTGTTGTTCGTTAAAAAACATTCATTCAATACATTGATTGAGATTATAAATTAAATCTTGCAAAACATATTAATACAATATACGAGGCGTTCCGACCCGTGCATTGCACCGGACTGAGGCTGTGGGCAAAATTGGATTATTAAATGATTGTTAATCTAACTAACTTTTGTTGTAACTAATCCTAAACCAAAAACTAATCATTTCAACTATACACAAACACTAAGCAACTAAACACAATCCCAACCACACCCTAACAACTAAGGTTGTATTTAGTTCTAGAAAAATACCTCCCCTCAGAATTGAAATTGGAGAGCACATGTTCCCGCATCAAAAAAATCTAAGATAACTCAACTCGATCAGTAGCACATTTGACCTAAGGTGCATAGGTGTAAACTGTATTTAGCAAGTTCACAACCGAATCCTTAGCCGAAGCATGTCCACTACACGTGATCATCAAAGCAGGCAGTCGGGTTCTTTACGTTATAAGTTAATAATTGTTTCAGTTAGCTTACTGATAGTGACGTTGGATAGTTACTACAGCATCAATTGTATGCTCGTGTCCGTGGTCTTCCATGAACTGCTTAAAGGCTTGTAACTAAAAAACGATAATTTGAAGGACTTAACAATTAAAAGTATAGAAAAAAATTTAAAATATACGCCACAATTAACATCAAAATTTACGTCATAAGAGGGAGCTATTTGGAAAAATTTAACACAATATTAATAAAAAATTCTAAAAAAATTATGTTTAAATAAGTAAGAAACAAAATAAATAATGTAAAAAAATAGAGGGGGGGGGGGGGGGGGGGGGGGGGGGGGGGGGTGGGGGGGGGGGGGGGGGGGGGGTGTATGAATAAAGAAAAAAAAAGTATTTAAAAATTATGTGAAAAATTTTTTTTTATGGAAAAAAAATTATTAAAAAAATTAATTGAAAATAAAATTTAGGACTAAAAAGTGAAAGTCCAACGCGAAATCACAGTGGAACAATTCTGTAATTTTTGAAAATGGAACCTGTCAAACAGGTCAAAAATTTTGGTCATAACGGTCATCAATACGATATCGTTCAAAATTTGCAAGTTCTTTTGGCAATTCTAGAAATATATTTAAGTAGCTGAACTATCGCTCATTTTAGAAAAAGTTTGTTGCGTATTTTTAAACTATCACAAATTATTAAATATTGTAATCTAACTTAACTTTTTATGTAAAATCCCTAAACCAAAACTAATCATTTCACTATACACAAACACAAAGCAAACTACAACACAATCCCCACCACACCCACAACTAAGGTTGTATTATTTACTAAAAAATCCTCGCTTCCATAATTGAAATTGTAGAGCACCTGATTCCCGCATCAACGAAGTAAGATAACTCAACTCGATCAGTAGCACATTTGACCTAAGGTGCATAGGTGTAAACTGTATTTAGCAAGTTCACAACCGAATCCTTAGCCGAAGCATGTCCACTACACGTGATCATCAAAGCAGGCAGTCGGGTTCTTTACGTTATAAGTTAAATAATTGTTTCAGTAGATTCCTGATAAGAGACGTTGGCTAGTTACTACAGCAACATCCAATTGTATGCTCAGGTCCGTGGGACCTTCCATGAACTGCTTAAAGGCTTGTAACTAAAAAACGATAATTTGAAGGACATAAAACATACCCTCTTTATAGCACTAACTGATTCACTGTGCAACTCTTGCTATGGTAGTATGGTACAATATCCACACGTTAAGTTCAGGTGTGTATGTACTATGTTGCCTTTTTTTATATTGCAGAATTCATAGTTAGACACACCCCTGACAGTAAAGATTAAGACTTTTAACTTTTTTGTTTGAAACAGAAACGACAGTCATAAACAAAGAGAAACCTGCAAAAGGAGAACCCCAGCGCCAATTTCTCAAACACAGCTTGCAAGCCTAAATTTTTTAAGAAAATCATCAAATCATAGATAGGTTAGGCATCCAAATATTTTTAAAGTCGTAATAAAGATCTAAAAATTCAAAAAAGTCCGCTCACCTTTGTTTAAGGTCTCCCAAAAAATGAACCACCATACCACTGTCGTTATTTTGATTACATGAAACTGATGTCGTTTGATTGGTTCCCCTTCGAATCCAATAGCTTCAATTATTTTTTACAAAATCAAGAAGTGTTTGGGTTAGATTATCATAAAATCCATCTTAAAATGTTTTGGTTAATCTCTTTTTGTGGCTTCTACCTGTCCAGCCAAGCACTCTACTTCACCTTGTGATTTTAGCATGTTCGTCGCAATTCAGGACAAATGACCCTAATGCGGTTACTCGTATGATGCCCCAAATGCTGTAATTGATCATAAACACCGTAACCTATATCCATTCCTTGATAGACTCCACAACAGAGTTTCTGTATTCCTCTCCCGTTAGGTCATAAACTTTGGCCTGCCATAATTTAGAAACCAAAAAAAAGTTGCATAAAGAGTATTTAATAGGGAAGATGTCACTATATACTAACCAAATTTTACCATTATTCCACCAAGGTCTGTGAAATACAATAATCACATTTTTAAAAAGAGTAACGTTCTAAATATTAACGTTACATCATAAAAGCAAGAAGAAATAATTTAGCTCGCTGTTTGGAAATATAGCAAGAAAAATCAAAGTTTGATCTTTGTTTGTGGTTAAAGGTGTTAAAGATTTGTACTTTCAGGCTTAGAAACTATCCTTGGCTGCAATCATTATAGGTGGTTTTAGCATCATTTCCGTTAGCTTTCACAGAAGTTTGATGATTTTTAATTGGCTGCGTTTTGCTATAAAAACTGAAGGGGTGTTCTTGATTGCGTTTTGCCTCTGCGTTTTGGTTATTGCGTTTTGGTTCTGCGTTTTGCCTCTGCGTTTTGGTTATTGCGTTTTGCCTCTGCGTTTTGGTTATTGCGTTTTGGTTATTGCGTTTTGCCTCTGCGTTTTGGTTATTGCGTTTTGCCTCTGCGTTTTGCCTGATTGAAGACCCTTATTGGGTTTTACCTAGGGGAGACTCTGTCCATTTCATTTCTTGGCTGAGTTTTGTCCAAGAAACAGCTCTGCGTTTTGACTAAAGACACTGCATTTTGTCCATTGAAAACCCTTGTTTTAAAAACCTAATTTTCCCGATTGAAACTCTCAAATCAATTACTCAATCGATTATTCATTTACACGATTTGTCTATTGATTTTGTTAAAATCCGTTAATTACTTATCGGTTTTATTCATAGAGTGTAAAATCCCGGTGAACGTTTAATTTGCATAAAGGCCACAACTTCATTCAGGATCAATATCATTAAAAATCCAACAACTTTCACTTCAACTCACGAATAAAACAGAAACGAAAAGATACCTTATCTTCGTGTTCGGACTCAGAAGAAAAAACAAATGCAACTATTTACAGACAATTCAAAGTAAGTGCATGGTATTTTTTTCAACGACTTCATTCACACCTCAAACGTCTTTCAAACAACAACTTAAAAGGAAGTCGAACCGAGAATGGATTCGGACACGCGTTTGCAACACTCTTTGGTCAAGATTTTGAGACTTTTACAAGCACGATGTTCCTAAACATGGATCAACTTCAAAAGCAACTTGATAACAACAAATTTCAAGAGATTGGATCCATGGCTTCTTTTAAAGTAATCGAGACACAGTTTCAAATGTTCATCAATTCACAAATCTATTTGAATGATGAATATATTGTAATGACACGAAACTACTTTCTAGACTACACTCGACTCGAGATTCTAGAATTCCATGATACACTGATCCAAAACTTGGATTATGTCAAAAAGCGCGGCTCTGCGTGTAAAGAGCTCTCGCTCGCGAAGAAATGGAGTATGGACAGCAGGGTGAAATGAAAGAAAACCCAGACAACTGAGGAAAAGATTGATACGAGTAACGCACTGGATGCATTGGATGCTAGTTCAGTTATCATTGAAAGCAATGGGACAGAATCACAAAAGCAGGATACAAGCAGCAGATCAGGGAATGATGCGGACATCAGACCCATATATGATGAAGAGCCAATGGCTGAGGTACAAATGACTGCTGATGATAATGTATCTGCTACAGGACAACAGCATACTGAGCAACCTGATCAATAATGAAGATTAGGTTTGATCAGAATGTGATTAATGTTATGACACAGTCCTTTGCCTGCTAATTAACTTGATAAACGATCAATGAACTCTCAATATCAAATTACTGAGTTTTGAAAAGTTTGTCTCTAAAAGATGTTGGCCCGTTTTTTTGTCAAAAAGATTTTGCAAAACTCGAAGCACATTGTATTAATCTTGAACTACAAATGGAAAACAATGTTAGGATAAAATTAGGGCAACAGAGTCAATTTGTGAAAGAAAAAGGTAATGAAGCCAAGGTTAATAACGACATCGATGAAATTGAAACAATAAAGATCTAATTGGAACATAGTGTGGCTAAATTACTTGTAGAGAATGAGCTGTTACATAAGGAAAAAGAGCACTTGAAACAGAGTTACAAAGATCTTTTTGATTCTATCAAAATGACACGAGTTCAGACCAAAGACCAGAATGACTCTTTAATGGCACAACTGAACAAAAAGTCTAATGAAAATGTTGATGTACTAGCTCAGATTCAGAAAAATGGGTTTGCAATTACAACATTAAAAAATGAGTTAAGGAAACTAGCAGGAAATAGTGTGAATACTAAGTTTGCAAAACCATCAATCTTGGGGAAACCAGTTTTACAACCACATAGATAAATCAGTTCGTTGTTAGACAACCCGACCTGCGTATAAATCTGAACGACCCAAAATTTTAAAAGAACGGTTTTCCTCCCAAGTTGATGTGAGTAACGATTTGTCAAAACCAGTCACTACACATTATCTGTCTAAGAGAAGAGAATCTGCCCCTACAAAACCTCATTACATGATTGCACCTAGCTCATCTAGGTATAACACAAATGACATAGTTCATAATCACTACCTGGAGGAGGCTAAGAAAAAGACACAAGAACACTCTAGGAACTTAGAAATTTTTCTGACTCCAAACATTTGTTTGCTCGACATTGTCAGAATGTGTCTTTAATGCAAATTATGATTCATAGTGTTACAAAATTCCTGAAAGAAAGTCAACTCGCGTGCTTAAGTTTCCATCTTTTTCAATAAGACAACAAACAGAAATAAACCTGTAGCGCAAATAAGGGTTTGCAACGAAACCAATAGGACAGATCCCGAACAGGACATAGGTTTTCAATAAAAAGGACTTCCACTGTGCATGAGAAAACTCTACAAGTCTAGATATTATCTTAGGTGAAAATCCAACCGGTAGAATTCTCATGACTGTTTGTCTTAGATGGGTTCCAACGCGATGATATCACCTCTAGCACTACAATGGGTTGACAGTGAAACCCCCAATGGTTCAAAAGAAGATATCACTAACCAACGTGAAAGCGAACAAGCTCTTGATGTTAGTGCATGTACTCTCTTAAGTATAGGTACATCGTTCAATCCTATAAAGGAAGGACTCAGAGTTTGGTTGCGGAAAAGACAGATATCTCAGAAAACAGGGCTTCAAGGAATTTTGATCTGATGATCATAAAATGGCGTCTGCTGAAAATAACACTTCAGGCCCCGTTCCTCAATGTTCAAATGACGTTTGAACAACGCAGTTCAAGCCTCGTTCTTCATCAAATGACTTCTGATCATAACCGTTCAGAACTCGGAATTCAAGACCACAGCAACGAACCGTCAAGTTCAAAGCTGGTTCCAAAAGTTGTTCCTCTAGCAGTCAAGACAGCTACATCACGACAAGAGTTGGAATTACTATTCCACCATCACATGCAATTGCTCGAGACAACAGTATATATATAAATTCAAAATCTGGAAAAATAGAAAAATTTCCAAAAAGATTTCTTCTCGACGTGTCTCCTTGGATTGATAAACATTTACGTGCTTAGAAATGTCGATTAAACAATTGTCAGGGTGTGTAAATGAAGTTCGAGCGAGAGTTTGCAAATAGTTTCAAAACATGTCATTTCTAATTTTCTAAATGGCTTATGTGCAAATATCAGTACATAACCCGGACTTCAAATAAAGGAAGGTTTATAACTTATCCTCACAACGAGAAAATTAACGTTTCTCGGTCTTGAGCTGTTCTTACAAGACATTCAATGTTTTTAGCTCAAGAAAAAGGATAGTGTACGTTTCAGTGCGCTTACCCTTACCGTTAGAAGAGAAGTCCTCTAACATCTGGTTTTTCAAAAAGTTGAACACGATTTTTCAAGAATTTCTCCATGACAATTCATAATCTTTCAAAATTGTGTGTTCAACACTCCAACCCTCACAATGTTTTCAAAAGACAACAATTTTTCAATTGGTCCTATTTTTGAGGGGGAGTTTTTCGAAAAACAAAGTTTTAATGTTCTTGGATACATCAACAACGACAATTCTTATGTATTCAAAACATTATCAAAATGTTCCAAACCATTCATGCTGATAACAGTTTTCTCCCACAGAATTTTCAAGACATATTTTAATCACAAGGTATTTCAAAAACTAAGTGTTTATTATTTAAAATAAGGGGAGAAAATGTATTTAAAATATGATCTAATCGACTCAATGTGCTGAACAGTAAGAAAAAAGGTTTTATGGTTTGATCTTATACCCTACAACATCTTAATTTCACGACGATTCTGAAGTCATAAGGTGGTTAGGTTAGGAATCAATCCTATGATCCAACCAGAACCGGGGGATCTACCCAAGGATAATCCAAAGTTAGAAATAGCAGTCCTTAGGTATGATTGGAGATGAATGTATATGGGAATAATGCCGACTAAGATTGAGCTAACACTAGAACAATCACAACAAGGTGTTAGTAATGACGTCTTGGTAAGCATTGAAGGCGTTGAAGAATTAAAAAGAAATGTATGGAAAAAGGGTGTAAACAAAGAAGCCCTCCAGATAACTTAAGGCAGAAACTGGGTCAATACATATGCTGTCAGAATCATAAGTTGATTGCTGACATTGAAAACAACATCATGAACCTAGTGATGCAAAGCACAACCCTTCCTAGCCATTTAGGTTTCTCTCAACAGAAACTTGTCTCATTTGTCATGGAGATACACACGTTATCTATTGATATCTCATTCCGAGATCGTTGATATTAAATAGGTGGCAATCTGCTCAAGCCTCCGAGTACTAAAACCAAAATGCACTAATCGAGTCTAGAGCCAATAAATCAATCTAAATCTCATCAGGACACATTCCATTGCAAACACTTGTTGAACATCATCAAGTTCATAAGCTGTTAACAAGAGTCCTACGCAATATCCTTGTGATATTTGCCAGAACATCAGAGTGATACTTTTAGTATTCACAATGAAGATGGAAATCCTACTTGAGTCAACCTCAAACAAGCTCTCGGTAGGTGACTTTTGAGATTCTATATGAATCAATCTTGTGACAACTGGATATCGATTTGGTCCAGTAAATGAATTGACGGTTAATGAATTTTGATAAAAAGATTAAAACTCCCGATGTGTTACAAAAACGCTTTTACAAGTAACACGTCGATTGATTTTCAAATCATTTTTCTCGATTATCACTAACGTAAACCTGCAGGTTAAAACGGTGGTGACGATATCCCAATCAACCAAAGTCGATTCATTACCACATATTCATGCTCATTCTACAAAGACAAACTATCATTGAAAGCTCAAGATTTAAAGAAAAATAATTCCGCTAACTCTGATTTGAAGCTTTCAAGATGTGCACAGTATGAGAAATGTTGGTCCAAAGGACACAGATCGCAAGATGGCAATGACGATAAAGACATGAAAAAGCTCAAAGTAGTTCTGAAGCATGAATGAACAAGCATTACAAACAAGAAACAAAGAGAAAAGGACCAAGACCTCATGGGAGCTTAACGACCCCAAAAGCAATCTCATTGGTCTCATAAAGTGAAGTGTCATCATGAACTCACTTCGGGGGAGATTTGTTAGCCTCAAAATATTGACCGCCCCGCGGGCCCTCTAAGTAGAGAGAGAGAGAAGATATGTCCATTATGTATTTTAGTCTCGATCAATCAATTAGTTAACGTTGTAATAGGAAAGTATCGGGAATCAGGCTTGATAGCTAAACTAATATTGTATATGTTTCGGGTTTAATCCCAAGCAAAACCCGAGCCCGAGTCCTAGTTAAATATCCCGAACGTCACTTAATATGTCGGGGTATATAGGTAACTTTTCCACCTAGGAAAAGAAAGTTGATTTCATTTATAATATTTCACTTTTCTATATTCTCTCTCAACTCTCTCACTAGTTTCTCTCTCTATTTTCTAGCTCGATTCGTGGTTGTTATATGAAGTGGAAGTGTTAATCGGGATCCTACAGTTTGGGTTAGATTATCATAAAATCCATCTTAAAATGCTTTGGTTAATCTATTTTTGTGGCTTCTATCTGTCCAACCAAGCACTCTACTTTACCTTGTAATTTTAGCCTGTTCGTCGCAATTCAGGACAAATTACCCTAATGCGGTTACTCGTACAATGCCCCTAATGCTGTAATTGATCATAAACACCGTAACCTATATCCATTCCTTGATAGACTCCACAACAGAGTTTCTGTATTCCTCTCCCGTTAGGTCATAAACTTTGGCCTGCCATAATTTAGAAACCAAAAAAAAGTTGCATAAAGAGTATTTAATAGGGAAGATGTCACTATATACTAACCAAATTTTACCATTATTCCACCAAGGTCTGTGAAATACAATAATCACATTTTTAAAAAGAGTAACGTTCTAAATATTAACGTTACATCATAAAAGCAAGAAGAAATAATTTAGCTCGCTGTTTGGGACATTTTTTTACTATATTTAAAAAAGAGTAATACAGTAAACTTGTTGAAATATAAAATTGCAGATGTTAAATGCAAAAAAATTGAGTCGACCTAACCTGTCCATTTGTCTTATTAAAGTAATGCCTCCATAATGGTCGCAACTTTTCTTCTCCACCAACATCCCAAACCATGAAAATAACCCTGCCCCGATAGCAGGGTTTGTGATACTCAGGTCGGCCTGCACGCGAAGCCTTGACAATCTTTTCGATTTCCCAAAATGGTGCACCACAATGTCGGCAAATGCATGTACATTTTCCCAAGTCAGCATTTTGTTGTCGTTGGATGTACTCCTTAGTATGTCCACCTGATCTGCACTGGCGACTGGGCTGCGGGCGTGACACCTGGTGTTGACTTGTGGTTTGTGTAAAAACATATAAAAAAGAATTAGATGTTACTAAACAACCAACAAATGTATTGAATTGATAAGAGGCTTACGTTGAAGAGCACATCCTTCTTGTCTACTGGTATACATAGGTGTACAGCTGCTGCCTGCATTAGTATACATAATCCGTCGAATGAATAGTGTTTCATATATATGAAAATATACAGTAATGTACAAATCAAGCTAATTTTTTTACTGTAGGATGCTATTGCGGCTTGTCCATCTGAATGAAGCTGGCAATTAGGGAGAGCGTGCGATACCTGGCGCGTATTTGTGGTTCCTAAAAAAAATTTGTAACATTACATATTGTTAAATAACCAACAAAGGTGCTATGTCGCCACAGCAGCGTTTACTAACGAACAACGAAAAAAGAACATAGCAAGCTTGCGATAGAAACATACTATAATCAAACTAAATTTCATTCTTATATTAGTAGCCGAAAATGCGAATAAGATGTACATAAAACCAAAACGATACTAACATAAGAGTCTAGAAGATGAATTTGATAATACAAAAACCTGTGAATGTTAAAAAATAACACTACCCGTGCAACACCGATTGTCTCATCCACAACTTCCTTAGCCACTCGTAACCTTGTTAATGATATCTGAGCTTCGAACATCAAAGCTGAACAACAATAGTATTGTTATTAGCAATCCAATCAAACACTTTTATACATATATT
>BQNB010079103.1:0-30347 GCA_026074375.1 Tanacetum coccineum
AGATTGAATGGTTCAACAAAAGTCGGATTGACTTGTTGTTGTTGACGGTTAGAATTACGAGATTAAGAACGAGTGCGCATGACCTAAAATTTAAAAAGAAAATTTATACTAAAATTTTTTTGTTTTAAATTTTTTTTTGGTTTTTCAACAATGTATTCACAATAAATTTTAAATACGGATAATGAGATAAGATATTAAAACCTAATAATCAATTCGCTTCTCGGTAACTCTTCAAAAGAAAAACGCACAAAAGAGTTTGTTTAACTTTCGAAGGTGAGCCACACGTCGCAAGAGACACAAAAGGTAAGTTTTTGATCTTTGGTTCGGGAACTTATTTATGGATAATACTTCAATTGAAAGTATTATTTGTTGGTGTTCTTTTACCAACTTGGTGAATTTTTTTTATTTTTTTTATGGATAATGTTTTTATATTTTTGGTTTTTCTTGTTTTATATTTTTAGATTTTTGATTTGATTTTTTTATATTATATATACTAATAAAAGAAAAGAAAAATCTTTTTGTATTTTTTATATGAAAATAGACAAAATAACTTCACTCATAAGGATCTTCAAACACAAATTTTCAAACGGCTTCAACAATCGTAGACAATCCTCCCCGGCAACGGCGCCAAAAATTGATGACGGTTTGATATACACCTTTTTAAAATTATATAATATATAAATATAAATATAAATAAAAGATATACTTATAATATATAATATATAAAGATAAGAGGGTAAGAATCAAAATATCACAATTATAGTAATCCGAGAGTATGATTCACGGGTCGTTATCCCCAACGAGGAATGCAATTGAAAGTCGAGAGTCGTTTTGAGAATTGATGCTTGAATGGGATAAGATTGATATTGTTTTACTAAAACTATGAGAAAAATAAGGCAAAAACTTAAAAATACTTAAGGGAAGACAAATTTTAACTAAAAACGCAAAACGGGAATCCTAAACGGGACCTAAAAACCCTAAATTATCAAAATTAAGCCTAAAATGATCTTTTTGATTTTTGTAAGACTTAATTGAGTAAAAAGCTACAACAAAGAAAACTAGATTAAAACGAAGGTGTTTAGGGCTTAAAAACTCTAAAAACGTGAACGAGATATATATACAAATCTGTTCTTTAAAAAATCAAAATTTAAACCTACGAAAAGCTAATCTTATTTTTCCTAGGTTTAAATGTTAAAAGTAAATTTTCTAAAAAAAAGATTATATTTTTATGACTTTTTTATAATTTTTTATGAATTAAAAACGATTTTAATAAAATTAAATGTTTAAAAATACTAAACTATTTATAAAAATTATGAAAAAATCATGAAAAATAGCTTGAATAGTGTGGAATCTAAGAAAAATAAACTTGGTAACACAACTTATCAAATAAGCTGTTAAATAAGCTAAAAACGCCTAATAAGCTAAAAGGCCTAAAATGTGTATAAATAATAAATCTGCAACTTATACCTAAAAATCGACCCAAGGGCGTGTGTGGTAAGTGGTAGTGTGTAAAAGTTTGGGTGTGACCTTGAGGTCCTGGGTTTTGCGCCTTGCTCACCCGGGGCTTCCCCTACTCTCAAATGTTTTTGCAAAGTCCATTTTTTATAACTTTTTAAAACACTTAAAAATAAGCAACTTTTGCAAAGACACCTTTTTTATAAAGCCCGAATAAGCACATAAATAAGCTAAGAAAGGACAGATATAAGCCCTAACGTACTAACCACTAAAAATGTAATATTGCATTTTTTAGCTCAAATAAGCAAAACCAAAAAGAGAAATAAGCTAAATTAGATAATAAGCTACACTAAATAAGCAACACAAGAACAAACATAAGCAACCCATAAGCCTTAGAATGAGCTTTATGAGCTCTAGCTCTACTAACTTTTCAAGTTAAATACTGCTAGTTAGCAACTTAAGAGGCTGGTTATTTTCTTACTTAAATACGCTAAGGAAAGCAAGTGGCTTATAACAGCTTTAGGGCTAGAACTAATAGTTATGAACACACAAAAATAAAGCAAAAGATTTTAAGCTATAGAAAGCAAATGAGACAGTATACTTAAAAACTATAAAGCTTAGGTTTTTAAAGTTTATAGAACGCTATACTAGCTCAAATAAGCTTAAACCTAAAGGAAATAAGCTAAATGGGACTTAAAAAAAATAAATAATCAAGCTTGCTAAACCTAAAATAAGCAATATAAATAAACAGATAAGCCCCAATAGTCCATTAAGCAAATGCACAAACAGCTAGCAAACAGCAAGGGGGGGCACTTTTGTGCTTTATAATAGCTCAAAGATGATCCTCTCTGCTTAATGGAGTTTTACCATCTGAAAAGTTCTGACAATAAGCTACAATAATTAGAATCAAATAGGAGGTTTGAACACAATAAGCCCTTAAAAAGCTTAATGAAAAAACTGTTTGTTCATTTATCAACACTTAGAAAATTTTCACAATATTGACAAATCACTACTTTTGAGCTTAAAAATAAGCACACAAATCGAACCTTATGAACTTTTATCCTTCAAACAGATTAAATATGGAACTCAAAGAACATGTAGCAATAATCAAAAAGCATTTTGAAATTCATAATAAGCAACAATAAGCATTTGAAAAAGCATTTTCTCAAATTTTCAACACTTACAATTAGAAGTTTTGGCAAATACTCAAAACAACAAATGCAGGCTTAGTAGCTTTGCTTTCTCATTCTAAAACAATCTTAATACAATGCAAATTAAAGACAAACTCAGCTAAAACTAACTTAAGATAGAAATGCTTATGATCTTAATACTAAAACCTCAGATTCAAACAACTAACTAATAGATTGCTTAAAACCTAATATAAGCTAAAAAAAAACTTTAAATCCTTGCTATATAACCTCAAATTAGAAATAAAAATTGATTTAAAAGACTACAAAGCTTTTGACAGCACTAACTCAAGTTTGACAGCACTAACTCAAGTTAGTGCTGTCATTAGCCAAACACCCCTTTAATTCTCTTGACCTCATTTTCAGCTTATAAATTGGAGATTTAAGGTTCAAATTCTCATATACCCTTGATTATAATAAGACTAAAATATAGACCTAATGAAAATAGATTTCAACTATTGCAATTAAGCATAATCAATAAGCTAATTCATTATGCTATTATTTTTGGTTTTTTATGACTGTTTTATATCAAAAGCTATTAATATGAAATTTAAACTACAAACTAAGTACAATAAGCATTAAACAATAGTGATAAGCAACATTAAGCTAATAACTCAGTTAATAGGTAATATTAAGGAGTAGAATTAGAGACAAATAATATAAGCATTATAAAGAAGCTTTAAAAGAGAGGTAATGAATGTACCTTAATCCCATTTGCACATAACAGGGGAAATAGGGATTATAAGGCTTCTTTTACGAGTTAAATCAACAAGCTCTGGCTTGTTATAAACAAGCCAGTAAGTCCATAAGCCCATCCACAATTGGCTTATCATCCTTTTCCAAAGCTTAGGTAAATTTAGGGGGTGAGTTTGTTTGAGTAAAGCTCAGTAAAGCTTTGATGGCTTTACTGAGTAAACAACTAGCTTATGACTAGATTTAAGAGCTTATTGAGCTTAAGTGAACAAAAGAGAGATTATTTAAACATTTTGCATTAAAGTAAATAAAAGACAATTGAATTATGAATAAACTTAACTTTTATTAATAGAAAAACTGATTACAACTTGAAAATGAGATTACAATGACTGAAAACATTAAATTGAAAATTACATTTGCTAAGTTTAAAAGCTACACTAAGCTGCTAAAAACTTAATCCTAGATATCTTTTGTGGGTGAGGATGGCCTCCTTTTATAGGAGGAGGAGAAGCTTCTAGGTCTGTTACACTCTCCCCTTGATCTTAATCTTGGCCCTCGAATTCTTTCAATCATTGGATCCTCAATTGTGTCCATTAGATTAGAATGTGAGCACACAGATTGCCAAGCTGGCAATCCCACTTCTTTGGAGTGGGTGTGTTTCTTTTACCAAGGATTTAGTGCAAAATTCCATCAAAGGTGTGTTTGTTTGCTTCCAACGTGTCATTCCCTTTGTGTAAACGGACCAATAGAAGCTCTTGAGGTGACGTTTCTTTGCTGAGCTGTGGCTTAGTACTCGAATCTTTGTTCCACGTAGTCAATTGAGATTTACCCTTTGTTTTTTATGCAGGGTAAAATGAAAGAGATGATGAATAGTAAAAATAGGTTTTCCCGCGCTTCTTTTCTTTTCTTTTTATAACTTTAGTTGACTCGGGGGTAAAGGGATGGGCTTTGACCTGGGCTTGGGTTTTCTTTATAAAGGATTGGGCCGGTTAAATGGTTTTAATGGTTATAAGAGATAACGACCATTATATATTTAATAAAAAAGAGATAACGGTGTTAGGGTTTAGGGACTTTTGATGAAATTGTTTTGTTGGGTTTTAAGATTTGATGATTACAAAACCACATATGAAGAAAAGAAGAAAGATGAAACAACAAGGACTTAATGTGCAATATTAAGTTAGCTTCATATCAAAGCTAGGTTTTCTTGTAAACCCTAGCCTCTCTAGTATATAAAAAGAGGTAGGGTGAATAGTTTTATCATCCATCATAGTTAGATCTCTTCAATGAGAGTCTAATAGTTAGCTTATTATTAGTTAGTGATCTAGATAGCATAGTCGACTGATTAAAGTCGAATAGTGTATTAGTTATTCGTTTGAATAAAAAAAACCTTGTTGAATAACATTATTGTTCTTGTTTATTTTGCTGCGTATTAATGTTATTCGTAAAACTAATCCTAGATGGGCTAAACGATCTTAACAGTTGGTATCAGAGCGGGTTGCTCATGATATCTAGGGTTGTTCAAGGTTTTAGTATCTATTTTATGGAGATAAGATGCTGTCAAATGTTTACGTGTGTTGATTTTTCAGAAACCCTAATTTCAAAAAAGATAGGGTTCGATCATGTTTTCGTCTCTGCTTGTATTGGTGAGTCAATCATTTGATTGATGATGAGCCCTTAAATCATTGTTATTATTTAAGGGTTTCTTTGCATCGAATATGGTTTTCTTCTTTGGTAATTCAAGATTCGGTGAAACTAGGGTTTATAGCAAACCCTAATTTAACAAAACCTTAATCAGATGTGTTTCATATTCTACATTTTTCTGATCTATAGGGTTCATTGGTTAAAGATCTAATGTTGGTAAATGAAACCCTAATTCCCAAGGGTTTTATAAATATTGATCTTTTATGAAGAAGAAGTCGATGTGGTGTTACTAGTCTTGGTGAGTTACCCAAAGGGGTAAGAATGAACCCTAGTAGCATGTTTACTGATGTTGAATCTTCATGCTTTATTGGTGATTATGGCTTGATCATATCCTCTCTGATGCATACCATTCTTGGTTTGATCGTTTATAATTAGGGTTTCACAATACTCTATATATGGCGTTTCTGATATGTAAAGATGATGATTATCATCATAATTAACAACAAGTTGTAGCAGTTCTTGTTAGGGTTTTTCACGATCTTAACACTCACAAAACCCTAATTATTTTCTGATTTGTTGTTGATACTTGGTATTCGGTCATGGTTGACTATTGGTTCTGGTAACAATAGTTGAATGGAGGCATCATTGGAGTCTTGGTGTTCATGATCGTTCAATTTCTGAGACATGGTATGAAAGAAGCTGCAGTAGGTCTTGACACGTTTGAAGGTTTATGGGCTGAATGCGTGTTATATGGGAGCAGTTATTTGGACGTGAATTAGGTGACTATATTTAAAATTGTTCATTAGCTTTTAAATGGTTGCTATTACTTCACATGGTATGTTTTGATAAGGAAATTATTGGATGCGTGATTTATGGCTCTATACAGATTTGAGTTACTAAAGTTTAGGGATTGGTTGTTTAAATCCCATGATTTTATGCTGTTAAACGTGTATACTTGGTTGGGCAGCATACTCTTTATTTTAGTACTACTCGTTTATGTGATTTAGTACTTCTCACGTGGGAAGAAATGTTAATGTTGCTCGTTGATTCGTTAGTACTGCTTGGGCTTCAAAACCATTTTAATATTGTTGTTAGAAAGATTTTAGTTTTGTCAACAGAATATTAAATGGGTTCGTATACAAGAGCACAAGGAATGGTACTATTCATGTATTACTACTGCCAAGTTTGAGTTAATACTGCTTGTTGATTTGAGTTAATTCTGCCAAGGTTTAAGGTTAATATTGGTTATGTATTTTTTACTGGTGGTTGCAAAGTTAATTCAATCAAAATAGTAACAGAATAGCAACGGTTAAAGGTGTCACTAAAGGCTATGGGAGGAAGGAGTCCTCAGGTTAGTGACAGATCCGCAACAGTTTAATGACAGATTTTGCGTCACTAATTGATATGGGAGGAAGGAGCATCCCTATTAGTGACAGAGCAGCAACGGTTTAGCGACAGAACAAAGTGTCACTAACAGATTGGGAGGAAGGAGTACCCAGTTCTGCGACAGTTTAGCAACAGATTCATGACACATTATGTGTCGCTAACAGCAGGTCAGTGACAGATTCGTGACAGATTATGTGTCGTTAACAGCAGCTCAGTGATAGTTCAGTGACAGCTTTGGGACAGAAAAAGTGTTGCTATTTGGTTTGGATGTTAATTCTGCTAGCTTTGTCCGATATGGGACAACACGAACGCGTTTGGATCTCGAACAATGATGAAATAGTGGCTCATTTTTGGGATTATTTTGAAGAAAATTGGTTATTGCCTATTTGATGTTGTAGTTGATTTTCACAGGTTTGTGTTCTTATCATATCTTAAAAGGATTCTTGCACCTTTTAAAGATAACTTGTTTGTGCTTAATTGTTGGTGACGAAGACTTGATGAATCTAGCAAAGGTGTACGATCTACCTTATGATGCTTACTACGTACATTTGCTATCACTTTAAGGAGTTACGTTGTTGTGCTCAGTGTCTCATTTTATAGGATAAATGAGGATTTTGTCAAGAGATTGCGATCTACTTATATTTTGGTCTTGGTATAAGTTTGACGTCATGTGGATAGTGCAAGACATAAGACACAAGTTTGGGAAATTCTACTTCTTCAACATATGGGTTATACTCATTTTTCTTCATCAATAATTACTACTTGGAGCCTACTGAGTTCGAGATTCAAGAGATGGTTAGCATACTTTCAGGGGAAGCTTATTGTTAACATGTTTAACCATCTACATGTACCACTTAAGGGGAAGTGTTCACAAGTTGCTTATCTACAGATGACCCCTATTGGATGATTACAAAAAGGGGAAGAAGATTCGTGATTTGCAGCTTATTATTTTATGTGGTGGCATGTTCAAGGAGATCTTAAGTCAAGGGGAAGCTTTGAAGATTGTTTCATTCATGGAGACTGTTTTGTAATATCAAATAGGGGAAGATTGTTGGGATCTGAGATTTGATGATTACAAAACTACATATGCTTATATGAAGATAAATGAAACAAGAAGGACTTAATATGATATGTTGGACTTTGACTAAAACATTAATGTTGATTGGAAGTTACAAAATCAACATTAATATGATATGTTGGACTTTGACTAAAATATTAATGATGATTGGAAGTTACAAAATCAACATTATGATATGTTTGACTAAGGTTTTCTTGTAAACCCTAGCCTCTCTAGTATATAAAGAGAGGTAGGGTGAATAGTTTGATATATCCATCATAGTTAGATCTCTCCCAATGAGAGTCTAATAGTTAGTTTATGTAATAGTTAGTAGTTAGTTTATAGACGTGTTATAGTCGTCTATATGTATTAGTAGCCTCAAGGATCATAGGATCCATGTTACAGTTAGGTAACGTACTAATAATATTGAGGCATGAACGTTCGGTTAAAACCTTGTTTAATAACTTATTGTTCTTTAATTTCCGCTGCGTATATAAGTTATTTGTAAAACATATCCTAGATGGGCTAAACGATCTTATCATGTTGGTAGAAGGAGTGTGTGTTAAAGTGTTAGGCGTTAAGTGGGAGGTCACAGGTTCAAAACCTGTGGCCTTTCTTTTTGACATTTTATTTTTCAATTTGAAAAACCTAAAGTGTAAGTGAAAATAAGCTAATTTAATAAAAGGACTTATAACTAAAACTTAAAAGATAAGCCAGAAATAAGCTAAAGAAAGATGACAGATTTAGCAAATTAAAGACATAGCCTCTAATGACTAAACTGCCTAGCAATCACAAATCCTAAATAAGCTAAAACTGGCCAAGAGCTAGACCTAAAAAGCAAATGTGAAAAGGTTTTAATGAACAAAATTAGCTGAAAAGCTTTCAAAAGCTTAAAGTAAAAAATTTTTTCTGACTTAAACTAGAGTTTCTTAATGAAAAGTGACCAAATTTTAAGCCTTAAGTTAAGGACACAATAAGCACTTGAAAATAAGTAAGGACTAAAAACAGATGAAGTTTAGCATCCAAAGAACACATAAAAACAAGTATTAGGAAAATTGGTTTATAAAATAAGCTAAAAAAAAGACCTTTGGAAATGACCAGACTTTAACTACCTCTATTTTTTGGCTTTTTTAGAGTTTAAAAAAATAGCTATATGCAGCCCCTAATTAAAGCTAGTAAAAGCGAATGTAAAAACTTAAAGTGAAAACAGATCAAAATTGATGTTTAAAGAGCTTATATTACCAATAACAGACCTTAAAATAAATTTTATCTTATCTAAATTGGCTAATGAAAACTGTTTTTTTTTTACTTTTGAAAATGAAACTTATGACATTTAGACAGATATAGACCTTATACCAACAAGACAAATTGCACACTTATCCAGATCATTTCATATGCATAAGGATCAAAACAAGTTGTGAAAACAAACACCTAAATGACATAAATCAAGTTCTAATCATACAAGTGAAAATATTCAAACATAACACTACAGATTCAAAACCTTGGTACTTTGAAACTAAAATTGATTTTTTAAGCTTAATAAGATTTTATTAAAAACTGACTTAAAGACTGAAATTAAAAGCTGGTTTGGAATTATTTAAAAGACAAAAGAGACATAGGCAAGCACTATATAGGTTAGTGTGCTTGTGCCAAACACCCTCTACAGTTCCTAGATTTCCAAATTTAAACTTAATTAAGCGGAGATATATAAAAACAGATATAACATAAGGTAAATTAAGAACAAATAAGCATTAACTAACAAGATTTAAGCACAAATAAGCAATCTAATAAGCAAACAGTAATTAAGCTAAAATTGAATGAAAATGAGAGATTAGATCTTGTACTTGATCCCAGCCAAACATGGATCATAAATGCTCAAAGGCTTTATCTACAAGCTCTAGCTTGTTTAAAAACAAGCTGGTATTGTCCATAAGCCACATCTAAATCTGGCTTAATATCCAACATAAGTTGAGGTAAATTTTGGGGAGAATTAAAGAACAGTAAGCTCAATTAAGCTTATGAGAGAATTTAACTGAGTAATTCTAGATTATGAGAGCTTATAAACTTCTTAAAACATGATTAAGTGAAGTGTATTTAAGTAAAACAGAATTTAAAAGACGAAATTTGTAGAAACTTGAATTTCATTAAAACTTAAAAGATTACATTAAACTTGAAAGGAAATCATTAAGCATTAAAATAAGCAGAAAATGAGCTAAAAATAAGACTACACTACTCCTAGATGATTTTTCTATGTGAGTAAGCCCTCCTATTTATAGTGATTGTGTGAAGCTCTTGGCCCGTGAGGGAGGTCTTCAACTTAAATCTAAGCCCTTGGATTAGTAACCTCTCCAATTAAAACATCATAGCACCTTCGGATTGCTGCCACATCCCAAAACAATCATATCACTTGGATTGCCACAGTGGACGGTCAGAGTGCACATGCTTTCTTGTTTTTATGTCTTATAGAGAGGTGAAATTTGGATAGGAGTGGTTTTACCCGTACTTGTGTTAAGACAAGGAGGAATTGGTGAAGATGTACAGTTAATTTCTGGACTTTGGTGATAAAGGTGGATTTTGACCGGGTTATAGGAATTAGGCTTAGACTTTGGGATTGGGCCTTGGTTAAATGGACAGGAAATGGATTGGATTTATAAGTTAATTTAAGGCTTAAGTTCTATATGTATTATTCTTAATGGGCTGACCCGACCCATTAAAATGGGTACGGGTTAACCCATTAAAAATGTATACGCCTTCGGCTCTAGTTTTTTTTACGGCTCATTCCAATCTGTGGGCCCGGTTTTATTCTTTTAGCCTTTATTTTTGTCCTTTTTGTAAACATATCCATACTTGCAGACACAATTCACGAAATACGCATATAAATGCATTTTTATGTATTTTGGTCATTATTGGTCTTTTTAGCTCATTTTATTAGGTAAAGGGTATGTGTATTTAAGCACATACCATGGTGACAAGGTGTTTTCTTGGAGTGCAAGGGTGCAAGGAGGTAATGGAGGTGGTAGGGTGGCTGATAGGTGGTGACAAGGAGGTTAGCAAGGTGGTGGATCATGGTGGTATATGGGTGGATGCTTGGTTCGAAGAAGGTTTGAACTAGTTTAGGTGTTTTGGGTCAATTAGGCTTTTTGGATTAGGTTTTAGAGTAGACGTGCTAGGGTTAGGATTAGGGAGGGAAATGTGATTAAACATGATGCATTAGATTGCTTGTACTTAGTGCTAAAGAGGTGGTACAAAATTCCTAAAGAAATGGTGGGAAAATAAGCTTATTTGAATTCGTGCTTTAACGGGTTGTACATTGAGCTCAAATGAGTTGTACTAGGGTTTTGGAGGGAAACATAATTCAAATATTATGCATTGTAACTTGTACACATGCCTTATTTGTTTGTACTTTTGGTTTGCATGAAAACATTACATATAATTAGGGTTTTGATATAAACGTTAACGTATAAAGTTTGTTTTATAATAACGTTATGAAAAGTACGTTAAATAGATAAAGTATGGTAAAATGGAGTTTAAATCATATTACTTGACATATTATAACGTTTACTTGATTTAAACGTTGATGAAATTGGCACAGGTAGGTTGCGTGAGCTCGTTTACTTTAGTTATGCAAGTTACGTTGCATAATGAGTGGAATAAAGCGAAAATCTTTCCATGAAAATGGTTGTACTTAATTTAATAAGTAGATATTACATTGATGAAAATTGCATCTAATTTAATAGATGAATAATTATATTGATGAAATTTGTGGGTTGTTATAAATGGTTCTCATGTGGTGAAGAAAAAATATTATGCTTATTTGGTAAAGTAAGAGAAAGTTTCGATGAGAGGATAATTTTGAGTTTTGAGTTGTGCTTTTGAATTGTTTGAGCAAGGTTACATATGTTGTGCATTTGCTCATGTTTGGCTTTTCAGAGATGACGACTTTACCAATTGCATTGCAAGGTAAATTACTTGAATATTTTAGACAAAACATTCAAGTCGTCAATCCTACTTCATTGTGTATTTTATGCATATATTTGCCAAATATTTGGAACGCAACTATTGGACAAGTAGACTCAATATGACATCATCTACACATGTGTGAGTTATGATCCGATGCATATTCTTATCGTCTTGGAAAAGGATGTCGTTATTTTCATATCAATCAAGTATGATTGAGTATGTAGGTTTAAGATAATATCTCTTGTTATATTTTGATATAATCTTAAAGCTAGACAAATAAGAATCTGATTTCTTGTCCATACTCAAAAACTTGTCAATTATATTTGATAATTACATCAATCATAGTTTTGAATAATGAGTTGATATTTCATTCGAAATCCTTTCTTGAACCCCTCACAAACAACTCTTTATAAGAAGACAAATAAAGATTTTTATGTGTTGTTCACGAATCCTATGACTAGTTGTAAGTGGAGGTTGATGAATAATGGGACAGTTAATTTCTTCTTACTTCAAGATGTCATATATTTGCGTGTGCCGATAAATACTTGTTGTTATGCATAGTATGCATAGTTTTGACATTTTATTAGTTATATGAATGATTTTTATAACCATTTAATACAACACACATCTTTTGTTAAAAAACTATAGTTTATAAAAAGAATATATTATGTGTGTGTTACTACAATGCAATAACAAGCAAAGTTTAAATACATTTTCTTTTTATTTTAATTACACAATGTATTAATTACAATCTTTTATTTTGTTTTAACCACTAACCCAAGGTCAAACACCGCAAGATGATGAAAAGATTTAGACTTCTTGTTAGAAGAGAGCTGATGTGTTGGAAATATTTTAGTGACGGGTTTTAACATATGATCTTAGGACATTATTTTTCCACACACTTGACAAACTATTAAACTCTTATTCCTAAGTGGGTTACTACACTCAAAATGGTCTACAAGATGTTTTTGTAACACTTGTAAATATAGTGATCTATGCCTATATGCAATGCATAAATAATTTTGCAACTTAACGCAAGAAATCTAGCGTAATTCCTATTAGGGCTATAATCTGAAAAACTTAATAATAAACAAATTGGCATACTTGGCACATGTGTTTAGATATATAATTATTCAATTAGAATTGTAATGTTTTTTATTAATATCTATTAACCAAGTTTAAACCAAAAAGTAACACAATAATCATCTAGCATACACATTAAGAATATTCGTCGTTGTTTTGTGTATTAGATATAACGATGTATACTTAATTGATTTGAAAATAAAATAATCCTCCCCATTTCAAAAAATTATTAAATCAATATTTTAAAAGGTCAAATACACTATTTTTCAAAGATATATCAATTAGGAAAATGCCGACTCAAAGAAAAATGTAAAATATAAGTTTTACGTTAAAACGGAACTTAAAGTTTTGACCCTCATATGTAGTATTTTGCATTTTTGCCTTATTTAAGTTTAGTATGAAGACTTGAGAGTATTTTTAAATGAAAGTAGACTCAATTATCTTCGAAATGGCGAGTGGCACGACTTTCTTCGGACCTTACGGTTGATTTTATGATGATTATTCGAAGTTGCCCTCAAATTTGCTGAACAGACAGACGGCCCCCATAAAAGGTGACTGTAGGTCTTAGCCTAGATAGATCTTCAAGCCTGTTAAGTTGTAGGAGTAATTATGTAATGACAAGCACCTTCAAGAGAGAACTCTAACAAAGATAAACTATTGTTTTCGGGAATATTAAACAACAGATGAGTTAAAGAAGAAGAATTACTAAACAATGATCCTCTATGGAATCATTTCTATTAACACAATTATAAGTGTTTTAGATCGTTTCTCTCTTTCATCTATGACCGTAGGTTTCTTAAATACTCCTGAAACCCTAACAACCTGTTACCTAAGATATCTCATGCATATCCTTATCACTAACTAACTATACTATCAACTCGGAGTAAGCATAATACTACCAGACAAAATAATTGTTCTACCAGCGTGGAATAACTTTTGATCTTCAAGCACTAACTATAACATTATCCTTACCATAGAACTACATACCTACCAGCAGGAACTTTTCTCTACAGTAGGAACTTCATACCCTACTTAGTTGTAAACTACTATTTCATTATTCCTAACAATCCTCCCCTAAACTTGATTTACATAGTTACTTCAAGTTTCTAGATAGATATTTCTTTGAAAAACTCACCAGAGGATTGATCAGCAAAAACATTTTGAAACCAACTCCATACTTCTTGAATCAGAAAATCTAATTATAGACAGGGAAAGTCTCTTTGCAGCAACATAAGAATTGACGCTTGAAACACCCAAAAAGCAGCAACCTTCATAAATCTGGAATCTGCGCATGAAAACATTAATTCAGGGTTAAATACTATTCTCATCACTTTCCCATGGTTTGTTAAACTCGTGGAGAGGGTTGATCACAGAAAATTAATGGATTTGATGTTGCCTTTTAAAGTAGCATTAACTCTTGGGCTAGCAAACTCTTTGGTGGAATCATGACATAACCCTGGTGAATTAATAAAACCAGTCCTATTTTTAGAAATTGAATCATTGGTGAATGGGTAACTAATGATTTTTGACGAATCATCACAGCCATTAAACGGATTTTATAGCCTTTACCTACATAGTCGTTTGCTTGTGGGCTAGACAATCATTGGGACCCAGAAAAGGGTTACTCAATGGTGGATACAAACCATCTCAACTTTTTGGGACTTGAAAAATCAGTAGTTGAGTGAACCCATGATTTGAAGTTAAACCATTAAAGCTTTAATCAATTCATTCTGGTCAAAAGACATGGGGATTGATACCATATCTTTAATTAATTCTAGCCTGATAGGCCTGTAAGGAGAACAAAAATTTAATTATTTCTAGACCTTAAAGGACTGGCAATTGCGAACCATAGGGTGTTGATACCAAAAATATGTCCTGAATAAATTGTTGCCAGAAAACAATGTTCCCAAATTTGATCATATAAAACAGGGTGTACAAAAAAAAAAACAGTCTAAAAGATGTGATCCAACCAATACAGCTCTACCAAAAAACAAGATTGACCCAAAAAGCCAAAAACCATTTACAACAAGCTTTCCAAAGATAGAATAAATACCTAAAAACTCAGCAAACAGATAAATAAATATACAAGAGAGTGACAGGTACAGGTATCAATGCAGAAGGAATGCTAGCTGCAATTTGATTCTTGATGATTTGAATCAAAGGCTCAGCATAAGTCATCTCTTCCCCACACCATCAAATTCAATCTCCAAATTTATGCTTCAGCACTTCTTCATTATGTTGAACTAAAAGAGATCTGACCCCATCTGCAAACATAGACACAACCTTGCCAGAAATGGTTTCCAATACAATGAACATTGGAAAATAGGAAATAGTCTCAACTCCTGATATGCCATGTGGTTGATCTGACCCAAACCAAAGAACCCTGTTCCACCTTCATGTGATTTCAAACCTAGTACTTGAAGATCACCCCACTACCATCATACAGCTCCGCAAGTGGATGGTCTTCATGTGACTTGGACCACCATCCCATATAGCTTCAACAAATCTTGTCTATCAACCAAGTGAGATTTTCATGAGATGAGTAAATATTTGGAACGATCCTATCCATCATATACAAAAGCATGATATCTCCTAGTTGAGTAGGTACACTCCCAAGTAGTAAGCAGACCAAAAAATAACAGGATCTAATCATCATCAGTATCATCTCAGAAAGAACTCTGTTGAATGAATTTATCATCAGCATTCCAAGTTCCAATGCCAGTAGAGGACTTCTTCATGGTTCCAAGAGACTTCCTCTTGGTGCCATAGGTATGCCCCTTTTTCTCAGGACCAGATGACATTGAAACATTAGGTTGTGATGAAGACTCAGATGGTTGTTGAGGATCAACAGGTGGAACATTAGTAGCTTGTTGTTGAGGTACATCAGGTTGAGATAACATTGGAACTTTAGTTGGCTTTGGCTTCTTTGAAACATCGTGTTCCAAATCTTCACCAGCTCTTTTAAGAGTCCTCCTAATGTTTTGGGATTGTAGATCTGCAACAGCTGTCCTGATCTTTTCAAACTCAGATTTAAGTTGCTCATCAGACAATGATTTAAATGCTTCATTGTCCAGCCAGTAGTATAATTATTTTACTTGATTTTCACAAAGTTCTCATGTTAAGCTCTTTTTTTGTAGAATAAGTCCATAGGCTTATTCCTCTTTTTTTCTCGGAACCTTTATGTAGCAAAAGATTTCTCCTTTCAACAATAGAGGCAACCATTCTTTCAGCAAATTGTCTTAATTGACATCAGGACCTAAAGATCTGAAGTAAGACCTTGATTTGGCATGACTTGACCCTGATTCGTCCAGTCAGCATCAGTATAGTATTTTGCTGAATCAAGCACATCCTGTTGTCTTTTTCTCTACATCTCTGCTCTCTGTCTTTCCAAATCAGCATGCTCTTCTTCAAATAATCTTTTTGCAGCTTCCTCACCAAGCATGTCTTCCTCCATCTGCCTAAATGTCCTTCTTTTGACAGGAGGGTCTACTTCCATGATAGGAGATTTGCCCTTGTTGGATGTACCAGCAGGAGTACCAGTAGAAACACCAGAGGAAACACCAGCAGACATACCAGTAGGAAGAGGTGGACTAGGAGGAATATCAGCACCAGGAGAAACATCAACATGAGCATCTGAAGCAGCAGCAGCCTTAGCCAATTTGATGAGAGGATCCACATCCTGCTCTTCTTCCTCTTCTTTATCAGACTCACTCATAACAACCTTCCTGCTCCTTGTTTTGAGTTTCAACTCCAAAGCTTTAACCTTCTTAACCAATTTACCCACCACATCCTTAAATAACAGCTTGTGTGCCTTAAGCTCTGATTCCAAGGTACTAACTTTCTGCACAAGTTCAGACACTAGAGAAGACAAAGCAGTTAGTGTGGCAAGGTCCTCAGCACCTCCTGAGGTTGGACCTACAGGGGGAACTTGAGTGGACCTGGGAGGAGTGGTGTGGAAAGATCCTCCCAGTGTTTCATCTTCCACATTTGTGGAAGTGAAAAGGTCAGGATCAGACTCATGGGCTCCTAAAAAAGAGGCAATGTTAGGGTCTGAAGTGTGACCCTGCTCAAACACTAGAGGAATTTGGTCTGATGTTGTTGGTCTTGGTGGTGTTGGTATATGTTCTTGAGATTGATCAGGCTCAGGCCTAGTCTCTTGAATAGTCTCAGGAATGGTTTGAGGGACATCTGGTGCAGCTTCCCCTGTACCTTCATCTGCTATAGCAGCTTGAGCAGGGGGAAGCATTGCAGCTAAAAGTGGCATGTGGTCCCCTTCAAAATTTAACCTCATGTTAGCAAAAAGTTTGCTTGACAGTTTTAAAACATGATATTGTTTAGTATTCCTAGTTTCTATTCCCAAAATGATTTGAAGGAACCTAGGATACATAAGAAACCTTTTAGCATTACTGATGTTATTTACCATCCCCTTGAAAATGTAACTTGACCAATTAAACCTTCTCCCATCAGACAAACAAATAAGAGCTATAGCTAGTGGGCTTCCAAATTGATCCCAGCTACAGTTGGTACTGTGACAATGCGTATTGTGTTGAAACCAAAGATCCTCACTGAGGTGAGAACTTTTTTTGTGGAAGGTTTGCTTGCCTTCAGTGGGGTACTCTAGATTTACCTATACCCAAATATATATCAGCAATGTGCAAGTCTTGTCAATACCTTCCATCATTCACCCAATTGAAGTGACTCCATTCTGTGTCTTCAGTGATAGTGTTGGGAGTCCTATAAATTACATGGCAGAATAGTTGGAGGGCTAACTCAGGGAGCCTAAGTGAAGCCGTTGACCAGGATCTGTTTGACCAAAAGTGTCAAAGATGATGGGGTCCATGGTAAAAGCATACATTAAGTGCGAAACCCCTCAAGAAGTCAAGTACTTGGTGATAATCATCACTACCTTTGGGTTTTTCCAAGTAACCCACCTTATTGTGTTCGTCTCTGTACTTGAGTGCGGCCATTGTTGATTATTAAATGGGGTTGAGTGTTAGTGCTGGTGGATGATCGCAATGGAGAGTTACTACTGGTAGAGAGAGGGAATCGAGTTTTCAAAGAGTGAGTGGAACGAGTAAAGAGCTTTTAAAAATTAGGGTTTGATGTAAAAGGTAACTCTGTTAAAATGAGAGAAAACAGTAATTATCCCTTTAAATAGGTGACCCTTTGATGAATTAAATGCCCAATTATCTCAACTAGAACTTTGAATTAAAATAAAACTCAATTTAATATACCCGCTCAAAGAAAAGTCAACCCTAAAGAAAACTAACATAACCAGTAGGAAGTGGTTAACCAGTAGGAACCAGTAAAGCTACCAGTAGGAACTCTTGCACCACCTGAAGAAACATTAACAACCTGAATAATTCTTTATCATCAGACAGAGGCCACATTATCCATGAATAACACTTGAAATGTGCTAAACCACCCCCATGAATGATGCATCTGCAAAAGGTTAGGCCAAAACACACAAAACAGATACAATGAAAAGGAAAAAAATTAACTATCAGAACTAACTAACTACATACCAGGGGTAATAACTTAAAACTATCGCAATAGAAAAAAAAAAAGGAAAAACTACCAGAAGAAAAAATATTGTAATAAAAAACTAAGTTGGTAAAACAACGAAAAACAACTATTTAGAAAATTTTACAACAACAGTCTTCCCTTTGGACTCAAATCCTCCCCTCAAGACTACCACTAGGGGTTGAGCATCCCAATGTGGACCACCAATAATGAATCTTGGTCCATCAAAGGTTTGCGGTTAATTAATCAGCCACATTTTCATCTGTGTGATCTTAAGACACCTGATTAGATTTTTCCTCATTGCAACTCTAATAAATGGTGACCTAATTTCTATGTGCTTTGTTCTTTGGTGAAAAACTGGGCTTTTACAATGCAGATGGTACTCTGATTATCAATAAAAAAATTTGTTTTCATAAAATTGAACCCATAATCAAGCATTTGATATTGAATCCAAAGTACATGACCACAACAGTTAGCAGCTGCAACATATTCTGCTTCAGTTGAAGAAGTAGCCACAATGGTTTGCTTTTTACACTGCCATGAGATCAACCTTTTACCCAAGAACTGACATCCACCAGTTGTGGATTTTCTATCACCATGTGAACCAGCATAGTCAATGTCACTGTATGCTTCTAACACAAAAGGAGAATCTCTTAGGTACCATAGACCTAGTTTTTGTTGGCCTTTAAGATACTTAAAGATCTTCTTGACTGCATTCAAATTGGAAGTCAAAGGTGTAAACCTGGTGTCTTGAAACCAATCACTCACTGCAACATAATACAGGCCTTGAAGCTGTCAAATACCATGAGGGAACATATCTGGATCTGTATAAATGAACATTAAACATAGCATATCATGTTCATCCTTGGATTTAAGCTTTGAAGATTCATAGGGATGTTGTTGCTTATCACAAACCTTCCATATCAAATTTCTTAAGAATGTCCTCGGACATAATTGTCTTGGATGATAAGATCCCATCAGGCTTTGCTTAACTTGCAAAATCCTTTTTAAGAAAATGTTAAACTACCCCATAGCACCTCATCTCAAATTCTCCTTCATCAAACAAACCTCAAATTCATCACACCAGGCCTTCTTTGTAGACCCAAAAATAATGTCATCCACATAGACCTGTACTAGAATTATATCCCTGGAATTCTTCTTAATAAAGAGAGTTTTGTCTATTGTACCTCTTTTGTAATTATGCTTTAACAGAAAAGTAGACAATCTTGCATACCAGGCCATTGGTGCTTGATGAAGACCATACAAAGCTTTCACAACTTTGTAAACATGCTTAGGGAAATGAGGATCTTCAAATCCCTTAGGTTGAGAAACATAAACTTCTTCGTCAATTTCTCCATAAAGGAAGGCACTCTTCACATCCATTTGATATACCATAAAACCCATATATGAGGCAAATGCTAGGAACAATCTGTAATTTTGTTCATTTGTGAAGAGTTTGGTGGGAAGCCCATTGACTAATCCATGCTTTGCCAGCTTGTTTATGTTTTTGAAATTCACATGAGCCATCCTTCTATGCCATTTTATAGACTCATCAAAGGATGCTTTTGCCAGCAAACAGTTGATATCTCTTTCAGGTTGGATTTCAGTCAAATTGAAGTTGTAGAGATTGTGCCTTCTTGGAACTATTAGAACCACCTGACTATTCTCAGGTAGTTGGAATTTGTCACACCCCCAGACGGGGCCTGGACGGAACACGTGTCCGGAGGCGTGACTTGATTGCGCATCTCAAGTACAAAGCATAAAGAACGACCTCTAAGGGTACGTTTTGAAAATAAACACCGTTGCATAAATTGAAAATAATAGTAATAAGTTTTACATCGATTAAATTTAAAAGATTCAAAGTTAAAATGCGGAAGGTTAAATAAGTTCAACAACGGTATTTAAAGACATAGATAAATCTCTGGTAAACCGGTACAGGCAAATAGACTTCACATAAGTCAATCAACAGCATCCATGCTAAGCACCTGAGAAAAACATGCTTAAAACGTCAACATAAAGTTGAGTGAATTCATAGGTTTAGTTCAAACGATGTTACAGTGGACCACAAGATATCAACACGTATGCGACAGTTATAACAAATACAACTTCACATAAAAAGGTATTTACGTTGCGCTAAGCTCATGACACCGAAGCTAATTACGTTTATAGCATAGTATATTGCTAGGTTGAAACAAGCCCCCGAGGTAACTGACCAAGACTACCTTCTTAAGTTCGACATGGTATATATCCGTTTATCGGGCACCCCGTGGGTAGTGAGCGCTACTCACCCGGATAGGGATAATTACGGATAGGGATAATTAGTCCCAATAGATCTATTTATTCACTTGCGCTCCCTCAATCGGTCCTCCGGTCAAGAAATTAACAGTTCATGATAGTTCGGGCAATTGTGGTCTAAACGCTACTTAGGAAACACGTAAATAGGGAAATCTCACGTATAGTAATTGTGTCCAGTTTTAAAAACAAGCAATGTTTCTCAAACCCCAAGTTAAAAACATTTATTTAAAACGAGTAAAAGAGTGAGGCAGTAACATCACCTTGATAATTAGTGAATTGAGGTAGTGAATAGTCTTAGAAATACTTCACTCGGTAACGAACGACGATATAGCGCAAAGCAACCTAATGAAATGACTTTGGATTTAATATCGATCGAGGTGAAATTATTGAAACCGCATAGTTTATACTAGTGGTACTGTTTTGTTAATATAAATCTAAAAATTAAACGTTTGTGATCATGTAGTTATAAAATATTTCTCATAAGAAAAAGGAAAGAAATATATTATTTATAATATTACATAGATATATAACGTCTAAGTAAAATATATTATAAATACATATATATAATATATAATAATTAATATATAAATATATTGTTCGTAACACTTAATTTAAATTCCTCGTATCACACTTTACCATGTACTTTTTCTATGTAATTTACTAAGTATAGTGATTTATAAAAATTTCGGCATGACCCGTTCATGTTTACACGTTTTTCCAAAGTCTTAGACTTTATTTAAAACCATTTTCAAACCACTTTTCATAATTACAAATTATACATCATCAAATCCATTATTATTTGCAACGTCCAACGTTTAAAAATAATTAAACGTAACGCATCTAAATCGTATACTGTTAAATAAGCTATTCGCGAACTTATTTAATAACAACATACCGTAGCCTTACGCCTTTGGTGTTTTGTATTTAATTGGGAGCCTTGGCCTAGGTTAGTCCAGAAAAATGAAGTTTTACATAACCATTTTAAATCCCATAAGTAAAAGCGCATTAAGCAATAAACACGTGGCCTAAAAATAAGCTCACAATAAGCCAAGTATAATAAGCCAAACCATATAAGCTCAAAAATAAACTCATGGTGTTGGGTCTTGTATGTAGGACGCGGTTATAAGCCCTAATAAAGTATATTCGAGCTTATTTATTATGTCGAATAAGTTTATCGTTTGTCCTTTCAAAATAAGCACGAACTTACGCTAATAAAATAGTAAGTCAAACAAAATAAGCTAAACAAATATTTCTATCTTAGCTTTTCTAGTTGGCCGAACAAAGTATAATCCCTAATAAGCTCAAAATAATCAAATAAGCTTTTCCAAAAGCTTATTAACATAAGCCGAATAAATAAGCTATTGCCATACTATTGGTTATTACACGAAAATAACCCACGATCACAAACTAAATTTCATTTATATTTCTTTATATATTTTTCGAACCATATATACACCCTTTTAGGGTTTATGAAGTTTTAAAATCTTGTTTTCACAAAAAAGTTGTACAACTAGCATAAATGCATCAAGATGATAAGGAAAGTACAAGTTATTTAAGAATTGAAACTTCCAAATTGGACAAGGTTTTTTAGAAGGAGGAATGAGATTAGAACAACCCAAATGTTGTTTAATTAATACCCGGATGACACAAATGATCAAACCTTCAATAAATCTTCAAGTGTTTTTGATCAAAGATGAAAAATTATGAAATTATGTGTGTTTCTTGGGTGGTTCGAACAAAAGAAGGCAAAGAAGAAGAGAGAAAACTAAATTTTTAGTGTGTGTGTTATGAATAAAAAAATGGAAGCAACAAGATATAAATAATACAAAGTTTACTTCACACACTAAGTGTGTGTTATGTGTGTGTTGTGTACAAGAGACAAGGGAAGAGAGGGGACCAATTTGATCCTCCAATCAAATTCAAGTTAGAGCTAAACATGTGATCAAGGCTTGTCTTATTGATTTTGAATTCAAACTTGCTCACCAAGGTGCATGGGGTGTTTGTTTGTGCCGAACAAGACAAAGGGGAGGGGGGACCAACTAATTTTCTTCATTTTATTTTGCTAGTGCTTCCCACT
This sequence comes from Tanacetum coccineum, assembly GCA_026074375.1. Lineage (NCBI taxonomy): Eukaryota > Viridiplantae > Streptophyta > Magnoliopsida > Asterales > Asteraceae > Tanacetum > Tanacetum coccineum. Next base: position 22,358 of record BQNB010079103.1, read on the forward strand.
TGATTTAATTTCCAAGTCTTGCATGCATAAGCTTATGTTATAAGTAAACCACGATTTACGCAAGTAACGAAACGAATAATGGTATCACCAAAAATTATGAAATTTTAAATATTGCCATAAAATGTAAAAACATGGCTATTGCCAAAATACTACAACGTTAGGCATCCCGGTTCGCTCCCGGAGACGATTCTCAGATAAAAGCGGGAATACTTCCCGGTTACACGCAAAAGCTAAACGAAACTTTAAAAATTCAAATTGCTAAACGAAAATGGCTAACTTATTGGACGAAAATTCTCAGGGTGTCACATTCTTTCCCCGTTAGAAGAGCTTTGTCCCCAAAGCTCATGACGTGGTATCTGCCACCAGTGCAGAATTCGGAAAAAGATGCGGGTACTTCTTTTGCATTTGGGTCTTTCACGCTCCAGGCAACTCAAGAAAGACCTCTCTTGTAGTTCCAGCATACCTTAATGATTGGAATACGACTCTGATTTAGATGCTTGACCTCACGGTCCATGATTTCGACAAGTTCTTTGATGAAGTGTAGTTTGTCGTCAACTTGGATCTCATCCAATGGTATAGCAAGCGGTTCATCAGCCATGAATTTCTTCAATTTTGAGACGTGAAACATACTATGAACTCTACTCAACCTCTCTGGGAGTTCAAGATGATAGGCGACGGTTCCTCCTTTGGCAATGATCTTAAAAGGTCCAATATAGCGAGGGTTCAGCTTTCCCCGTTTGCCAAAACGTATCACTCTCTTCCATGGCGATACTTTCAACATGACGATATCTCCTACTTGAAACTCAAGAGGTTTTCGTCTTACATCAGCATAGCTCTTTTGACGGTCATGGGCGGCTTGGATACGACTCTTGATTTGAACTATTTTCTCGGTCGGTCGTCGTGTATGATCTCTGGGCCAGTGAGCTGACTATCTCCAACTTCAGCCCAACAGATAGGTGATATGTAACACCCCACCCGAGAATGGGTCAAATGTCATACTTATGGCATCAAAACATACGCAAGTGGAAGACTTTATTCATTATATAGTTTCAAACAGCATTCACCCAAGAAAAAACTAAGGAAATAAGTTGTCAAAAAAAATAAATTGTCAAATACATCATGACTTCCAAACGAACAAAATTCTAATCTCTAAAGTCTAAACGAAAGATAAATCCAGCTTCAATGTCTAAACGACTATAAAAGAAATGGGAAAGCTATCATCAATTCAGTACACTAAGAGCTCCTAAGCATTCTTCACTCATAACCCAGCTTCCCTCTTATTACCTGCCGCGGAGAAAAAGAAATGCGGCTGAGCTAAAGCTCAGTGAACAGATATAAACGAAACAGATAGATCAAACATACATAGTAAGCGAAATGGAATCAGAGATTTCATACATCATCATAAATGAACGAATAAGTAGCCAAACAAAACATATAGAAATGCCCCACGAGCTCGAAACGAAAGTCTAAATCATGCCCCACGCTTAGACTAAATAATCACATATATCATAGTAAGTTGTACAAGGGAGTTGCAATATCCACATGTACCGAAACGAAAGTGCAATAGGGTGTTGGCACCACACTAAGCCATGCATTAAAACTAAACTGAATAAAGTACCTAGGATGCATCCATACGCTCCTTACAAATCAAATCATATATGGCCAAGTGCATAATAGAGCACACAAAAAGAAAGGGAATGCCGTGGAATGATCACACCGCCATAGATAGTGTCACGCCATTGGTGCCTCAATGACGCGGCCATGGTACCTCCATGGCTAGTTAGCTCGGGCATCAGAACAAAACAAATGGTTCATATAGCATATCGAAACGAAACAATATTATGTCCAAAGAACATCATGTCTAAACAAAACGGAATAATTCATATCATGGCAATGTCAAATGTAGCATGTGTCAAATGAATTCAAGGGTCCAATCAAATTATCAAATAGGTAGAAAACAAATTACGAATCATATGCTAGGGAAACATATATAGGGATCTCAAAGGTGCAAATAGATACGGATCGAATGTCATAAGAATCCTTAAAAGAAAGGATAGAATATTTGTACCTTAAAGCAATACAATGCGCACTCGAAAACACAGCTTACTCCCGCTTCAGATTATCTACAGAATTTAAATAACCATTTAATATTTAATTATACATAAGTAATCACTATCATATTTAATTCTTATATAGTATCTTATTATATAATTATTAATACTCATTTGATGATTCAGTAGTCCTCATGCATATAATCATTTCACAACTGATCATATATGTATTCGTTTATAAAGGATCTTGTAGAATTAGTTTACATACAAAATGATTTCGTATATATATATATTATAAGATTTATAAGCATAGGTAATAGTTTAACGTTTCGTTTTAGAATTATACCTGCACATTAATAAAATCACATGTAACATTTTTTTTAAAAGCATGATTCTAACGGTTTATAAGAACTTGTAACAAGAACCCGTAAGTACATACGCATAGTTTCAAAAGTCGTTTACCATCGTATGGGTGGTTGGTTGTCTGATTTGTTCGTAGGGGGGAGGATGTGTGCTTTATGAGTTAGTTGGTGGGGCTCGAATGGCCGGCGTGTACTACATGGTTTATATTGTGGAGCTTTTTGTGCAGGGTGGTGAGCGTTTGTATAGATGAGAATTGTCGTTGGTGCTGTATTTGGGTGAGTGTGGTTAATATTTTTCGGATATGTGGGTCGGTTTAGTTTTATTTACTTGCTTTTGTGGTTATGGTCGGTTTTGGGGTCGTGGTTGGAGGGTTTGATGGTGAACTGAGATGGACTTGACGGAGGATGTTGAGCAAATAATCATTTTTGTCATTGTTTAGTTTAGGTAAGAGGGTGATTGGAGGCATTGGAATTTAATATTGTGTGTGCTATGCTGGGAGTGATTGTCTGGGCGGCTTGGTGATGTACTATTTTGTATGGTGCTACGTGGGTGCGGGTTGGGATTGAGGGTGGAACATAAACATAAGTTGGATGATGTGGGGTCGTAGTGAGTTGTCGTAAATCAGTTTAATAGGTCGGTTTTGTGCTTTTGCCGGTTTAGTTTGTTTCGGCTGGTGTAAGGTCTCCGATACCTACTTGGGCATGGGACAAATCGGTATTGATATAAACCCTCGAAACTCCGACGCGAATCCCAGCGATCTACCAGCTTCGATTCCACGAACACGAAAGGTTTAACGAGATTATGATCATCAACTCCAACTCACTCACTATCATCTGGCGATACGACCGTATCGAAACCTATGTAGGATCCGTATAGGTAGACCTTTATAATTTGATTATGACGACTTGTGCCCTATCGGTGTACGTTGGGAGATGATGTGATTTAGATACATGGAGCTTTAAATTGATAAAACCCGACGACTTACTACTACTGTTTCATAAAAAAATTATGGTCGAATCGAGTCAAAAACCCAAAAACCACCGACGAGAACCTGCAGCGAATGTTTCGGGTATACACCTAGGCTGGTGTCATAAGATTACTTGGTCTCAACGATGCTTGTAGGCAACAGCATGTCTTGTGTTGGGGTCGAATTTTGAAAATATAACATTTTAGTTATTGATGATGCTATCCAGTGGGGGACCAGATGACTCGTTCAGCTTAGTAGGAGTTAAGTGGTAAGGCTGTTTGGTTTTCCGGGTCCGGTTCGGGTTTAGTTTTTCGAAATAATTAGGGGGGCGCTAAAACGCTGGGACAATGAGGGGGGGCAGAAAGAACCCGTTGAAGAAGGTAAGCGTGGCGGGGGGGTTATGATAGGTGGGGTGATTGAGTGTGCAAGCAGCAGTGTTGGCTTCATTATAACACTGAGGCTTCTGTTGAGTGGGTTGTTTGTATATGGGTGCAGCGGGAACGAGTTGGGTGGGTGGGTAGGGAGGTTGGAAGGGGAGGGTAAGAGAGGATCGGTGGGTAAGTGGGTGAGAAATAAACGGGGGGTTAGAGATGGGTGGGTGTGTGGGTGATTAGATATTCGTGGTGTGATGAACCTGGGGTAGGATAGTTGTGGTTGGGGGGACACATTAATCATTCGGTATTGCGCGAGCCATAACTTGTATTGGGCGTCGGGTGAGGCGTAGTGTTTTGGCGTTGGGTTGGTATTAAGGTGACCAACGTGGGGGTATGTAAAATGTGAAAGGATACGGGGTTCGGTAGGTGGTGTGTTGAGGTTAATGCTATAAGAGTTAGGGTTTTTTTGGGGAGGAGATGGGATTTTTGATGGATTTTAAAATGTAGAGAAGGGGAATGGTTTGGTGGCTGGAGTGTGTGTTGGGTATAGTGAAATTGTGTCTGGAGGGCTTGTATTACGGATGGGGTTGGTTTTATGTTCTGGGTGTTTGGGATACAGGTGGTTTGATGGGAAATTTCTGTTTTTATATGTATGGGGTTCGGTGTGTGGTGGAGCTTTCTTTATGTGTTTGTATTTTGTCTTCGGCGTGGACGTAGTGGGGGCAAGTGGAGGGTGGTGTGGGTGGAGTAAGTGGGTCGGGGAGAGGGAAATAATGTTCGGTGGGTTTTAGTTCGTTACGTAAAAACAAATTCTAGATTCACTTTTACTGTGATATTCATACTTGCCACAATAGAACAATATACTTATCTAAACAATTAATAGGATATTATGAGAAAATAATGTAAGACAAAGAGATAAGAGTAAGATTAATCAAACCAACAAAGCGAGGATTTATAGTGGTTCGCAACGAAGCACCTCTTTCACCTACTCCACTCTCGAACACTAACTCTGAGGTTTTCTTCACTATGTCAAAAGCTCTCTTATGGCGGAGAAAACCTTCACAACTTTTGCTTATCTTGATTTCTAACACTAAGCTAGATGTCGAGTTCTAATCTTAGCTAGAACCAATCCACCACAACTTCACTACACAACTTTGCATCACGACTACCCAACTTCTTCACACCTTAGTTTTCTTCACACCACTACTCTACCAAGCCATACTATAATCACCTAACTATACACTACTAGGAAAGATCACCAAGATCAAACTATATCTTTACAACAATCACCAAGTTTAACAATACACAAAATTTACAAGATTTGCAAATGATTTACAAGTTATTGATATGGATGCATAAGATTGCAACATAACACAAAATGTTTAATACTTCTATCACTGGATGATGAAAGTATTCTTCTCTTCCACTTGAGGATTGAAGCTTGGATTCTTGGAAACAAAGCTTATGATTTAAATGATCAAGGATTTTAATTGAGATGCCGTAGGTGTTTTTGGATCAGAAAGAGAGTGCCTACAAGGAGAAATAGTGAGAACTAAGTCAAGTATTTATAGTCATTCTAAAGGAGCGTCTACATTTGGGCGGCAGTCTACCGCTAAGCCTTCCACCATTATTCCCTTAAATAGATGGATGGTCCTCTTAAAAATAAGGGGGCCGCCGGTGTATTTAAAGGGGCCGCCCTAGACTAGGCGCTCCCAGTTTGTCCTTTTGTGTAGGAGGAATTTTCTAGAACTTTCTAGCCATTTTAGGTCCGAAAATTTAAATTTCCAAAATGTTTATTTGAATAAAGATTTCTTTTAATTGTAGAAATTAATTTTGTAATGTTTATAAAAATGTTTACAACATTTTATAAAAGTGTGAGGTTGAATAAAAATTTCCTTTGATCATAAAATGCATTAAGCATTTATTTATTCATACCTTTAAGTGATATAATTTTCAAAATGAAAATTTACTACTAATTACTTGTTTACGTTTAATTTTACATTGAACGTTTTTATATTTTGTGATTATCAAAACGTAAAGATGTGAAAAATATTAATAATGTTTTTAGGCATTATTTCTATCAACAATCTCCCCCTTTTTGATTATTACAAAATTTAAACTCATTAAATGTAAAATTATTTTTAAACAAGTATTTAGTGAGTTTTATGTCATTTCTCCTCCTTTTTGTAGAATCAAAAAGGCATCGTCGAGAATTGCTAGTAAAATCGACGGAATAAATGCTCCCCTTGATGTGTGCTCCCCCTCGTTCGAGGGCACCAAGGAATCGAGCTATGGTTTCTTGGCTACAAAAACGAGTTAGAACAATACAAATATTTCTAACATGTAGCAAGAAGGAAGGAAAAATATGACAAGTGCAAGCAAACATCAAAGCAAAAGATACTTCATTCATTTAGGACAATGTGTGTGAACTACACACAAGCATACATAAAAAGAAAAACAAATATGCTTTAGAAGCATATTAAAAAAAATCCTAAATAGCCATAGAAGGATTTTTGACTTGCTTGCGACACAAAAGGGTTTGACGATTATTTGTAGGCATATTACGAGATTAGTTGGTTGTTGATGGAGAGTTTGGAGCGGAGGCGGTTGTGGAAGGGTAATCTCTTTGAACTCTAGGTGGTGGATGTGGTCGAGTGAGGAGGAATTCAATCCAATTGATATCCTCACTTAAAGCAAGGAATTGTTTTTGGGTGAAGATGCAACAAGGGCAATACCCAACATGGGTTTCAACTTGGTTAATGTTGAGGGTGTGTGGTAGGTTTGGAGAGTAAGGTGATGAGGGAATGTTGTTTTGTTGTTGAGAGAGATGCATGGCTAAGAGGTTTGATAGGTCTTGTAGTTGATTAATGTCATCAACTAGGCTTTCTCTACTTGGAGATAGAGGTGGTGTGTGTTGAGTTTGGTTGTTACTTTGAGGTGGAGCTTGAGTGTGAGCAATATGTGAGTTGATGGGTGAGATGGGAAGTGGAGGATGTGAGACAACTTGTGGTGATGTGGGAGTGTCCTTAATGTAAGGATTTGGTAATGCTTGATTGGGGTGATTGTTTTCTTGAGATGGTTCATGATGAGGAGTGAGTGGTTTTGGTATTGGTGAAGTTGTATTGAGCACATTTGATGTGTTGCAAAGGTTTGGTTTCTTCCTCCAAATGGGTTTCACACTCATTTTGGCAACCCTTGATGGTTTGGATGTGGGTTTGTTAGGAGATGTCATTGGTGGGGATGATTGTGATGATGATGAATGAGGATGTATTTATAGTGGAGGAAAGGTTTAAATTAGGACAAATGAACATTCAAAGGATTAAATCCAAGAAATGTTTGTGAATTTAGGGAAACAGTAGCTAAGTCTAGAGGGTGTTTGGTTAAAAAGAAAAGAAAAATATTGTTTTCCCCATGTTTGCCTAGGCCGGTCCCCTTAAAATTAAGGGGGCCGCCACAGGGATTTCCCAGATTTCCCAAAATTCGATTTTTCTCAAAATTTTATGTGAGGGTTTCTATTTTGGTGGTTAGTTTGCAGCAATGGCAATTAAGGTTTTTAGCACATAACATTTAAGCATTCAACATTATATATATATATATATATATATATATATATATATATATATATGACAACATGTAGGACAAAACTATTTCACATAATTTTAGCATATACTCATATATGAATTGAGAACCAAAAAAAATGATGAACATATATAAAATAGTTACAAGATATGATGCACAAAGAATTTTTCTTGTCAAGAGGGCTAAGTTATGAATGAACTAAACTTATGTGCAAGTAGACATCTGTATCCTGATACACTTTATGTCTTATGGTCTATTTTAGTATGTCTCCTCCTATTCGTAGAAAGTACAAAAATTCCATTGCTATCGCAACCGGGTGTAAAAGGTTTAAGAATACCAAGAGGAGTAACCGCAAAATTCGAATCCCTATTGCCTTATGGCCGTACAAAGTTGAAGAGGAAATGACCCTGGAAGAAGTTGATGGACAAATGGTGGGGAAAGTTGAGACAAAGATAATTGCCAAGGATGGCACTATCACTAAAGTCCCTGGGAAATTCAAGAGTTATGAAACGTCAGACGAAGAGACAGAGGAGCAGCCAAGAAGACGTGATTTGTATAGATTTGTGGATCACCCGCAATGTAAAACCTAAAAATTTCAATAAGAGTAAAATGACCAAAATGCCCCTAATTCAAGAAAATTTCATAAAAGCTTAAAT
>BQNB010079104.1:0-17759 GCA_026074375.1 Tanacetum coccineum
ATTTTAGAGCAAATAAGCTAGAGAAAATGAGAGATAAGCTAACACAGATGTTTAACTATACCTAATAAGCACATTAGAACAAAAATAAGCAACTAACATAAGCTAAAAAGACAGATTTACTTAAAAAGCTATAAACTTAAAAATTTTATACTAAAATGCAAATAAGCTCAAATAAGCTCTAAACTAAAGGAAATCAGCTAAAATAGGCTTAAACTAAGCTAATAAGCAATACTAATCCCAAAATAAGCAAATGCAATAAGCAGATAAGCTTAAATAAGCAAATGAGTTTTTTGGCCAAAAACTGTTAAGCAAACAGCCAAAAGGGACTTTTCTAGCTTATTTTTAAGCTAGAAAACAGATCCTTATGGCTTAGTGGCTTATACCACTAAAAAGCTTGGCCAAAAAGCTACAAGAATCAACAATTAGAAAAGAGTTTGAAACACACATAAGCCCTTAAAAAGCTTAATGAAAAAGCTGTTTGTTCAGATCACAACACTTAGTAAATTTTTGAAATCTTTACAAAACCTACTTTTTGAGCTTAAAAATAAGCAATTAAACAGAATCTTATGAACTTAAGACTTTAAAACATATTAAATTTAAGCCTCAAAGAACAAGTATCAACAATCAAAAAGAATTTTGAAATAATGGATAAGCCACAATTAGCATTTGAACAAGTTGTTTCTTCTTTTTTTTCAACACTTAGCAAAAATTTTGACAGGTTTTTATCAAAACACAAATGCAGAACTTATGGACTTTGTTTCTAACTTCTTTTAGGTCTTGAACAGACACAAAAACATCACACATTCACAAGATTCAGAGATTTGATCACACAAGCTTATAAAATAAGCTATATGCTTACAGATTCAAACCACGGGTTTATTAAACTAGGATTTTAAGATTAAACACTTAAAATTTTGAACAAACTGAATTTTATCACTAGTATTATCTAATCAAAGTTGACTCACAAGCACAGAGTCATTTTTGACTCATTTTGACCCATTAAACTTACTGTCCCAAACACTCCTTTAGTTTTGAAAAATCCATTTTAGGCTTAAGACAAGGTAAGAAAGCTTTTGCAAACTTAAAACAGATTAAGCACAAGGTATTTTAAAGACAAATAAGTAATTTGCACACAGGATTAAGCACAAAAAATAAGCAACTAAAATAAGCAGTTTTAAGCTAAACTAACAGTTTTGATGAAAAACTTAACTAAAAGACATATAAGCAGTAAACAAGCATACATAAGCATAAAACAACTATAATAAGCTAGATTAAGCATAAATAAGCAGTAATAAGCACTTGCTACAGTAAATAAGCAAAAATCTAAAAGTGAACTTACAATTTCCCTTGCTCAAAACAGGGTAAACAAAGGGATCTACAAGCTCTAGCTTGTCAAAGACAAGCTAGTAAGAGTCCATAAGCCCATCCCTTTTTGGCTTATCATCCAAAAATAAGCTGTGGTATTTTGAGGGTGAATTTTTGATTTTTGTAAAATTTTCTTAAGTGTTTAACATTTAAATGAAAACAGATTGCTTATATGTTTGATTAAAAGCTTAAAGTAGCTAATGAAAGACTTTTTAAGCAACTATTAAAACATGAATTAGAACTTAAACTTAAAACTTCAATTTTTCATTAAACATTAAAAAAGTTACAAGGAAAGCTAGATACCACAATGGGCTTACAATGTCCTATTTTATACTAAACGTCTAAGTCTTAAGCTAGATGCCATATGGGCTTACAAAGACCAATTATATAAACAAGCTAAGGTCTTAATCTCTTAAACTTCTTCCTCCTGTTGTTTCTTTTGTGTAAGTGATAGAAACAAGGATGTGTTTGATGTGTGAGGAGAGTCCTAAGCATCATTCTTAGGCCCTTGAATTTGAGTAGAGCCCAAGTTAATTAATCTCAACCCTTAAATCTTTGTCCTAACCAATGACGAATGGGGTTTCATAGGATTGCCAACATGGCAATGAGCCATGAGATAGGATAAATCAATCCGGCATCAAGGAGTTTGATAACTTCCTTTTTGATAACCTCATGAATTTTTGGGTTAACCCGTCTTTGATGTTGAATTGCCGGTTTAGAGTCATCCTCCATTAATATTTTGTGAGTACAAAATTGAGGGTCGATGCCCTTTATATCGGAGATTTTCCAAGCGATGGCACGCTTGTGTGACTTTAAAACCTTTAGAAGTCGGACCTTCTCATCTTCTTTTAAGTCTTTAGCAATTATGACGGGTAGTTTATCGGTACCCTCCAAAAATGCATACTCAAGATGAGAAGGTAGATCCTTGAGCTCAAGCTCTGGAGGATCATCAATAGAAGATTTTACGATTTTAAGTTCCTCAACATGAAGTTCTTTCGGAGGGAGAGGAGATGATGGATCATCATTTAATAACTTCTTGAGTAGAAGAAGGTCTCCTTCCGGATCAAAGTTGTCATCATCAATTCCCGGTGGAATTGAATCATTAGTAAGACAAGCTTCGATTTCTTCCAAAATGAAGTCTCCTTCCTCAAAAGGAGTGAGAGAGGGGGAAGAAGTAGAAAGGATAGGATCTAAAGACGGAGTAGGATTGCCACTCATAGAACTATCTGAGAATCCGAGCACTTCTTGAGCATACTCCTCACAAGCTACGTCGATGACATCGATTAGATTAATCGACACAACATCATTGTAAGAGTATCTTGAAGTTTGACCAACTTTGAATGTTATGACTTCATCATCAACTCGGAGAGTTAATTCTTCACCATTAACATCAATCAAAGCACGTGCTATCCTCAAAAAGGGTCTCCCAAGAATTAAGGGAACCCGAGGATCGACAACATAATCAATGACTACGAAGTAGCCGGAAAATTGAACTTTCCTAATTTTACAAAGACATCTTCGACAATACCGGATGGACTAGTAGTCGATCGGTCTGCAAGTTCAAGAATCATTTAAGTAGGAGTAAGTTCGGGGAGTGAGAGCTTCTTCCATTTGGAAAGAGGCATCAAGTTGATGCTTGCACCAAGATCGGCCAAGGCCAAGAATTCAACTAACTCCGGAAAATCACATGGAATAAGAAACTTGCCGGGGTCTCTAAGTTTTTCAGGCAACTTTTTTTAGGAGCATCGCCGAGCAATTCTCATTTAACGGAGTACTTGCTAATTCGAATAATTTTTCTTTATTACTTAGAAAACTTTTAAACGTAGAAGCAAACTTTGGCATATAAAGAAGAGCATCCGCGAAGCTAATATCAAGTGTAATCTTTGAAAGATTTGAAGAAACTTCAACATTTGATTATTAGCTTTTTCGCGGAGCTTTTGGTCGTTAAGCCTCGAAGGATAAGGTATCGACGGTTTAGGTTTAGACTTTGGAGCAACTTCGGGCTTCAGAATCGGGTCTTGGATAACCGAAGGTTGGAGGTGTGCGGTACTTCCTAAACTTGTATTTTGCACCTTGTCCTTAGTCACCTCGATTTCAACTTTCTCTACTTCTTCGGGAGGGGTGAAGAGTGGTGGAATCATAGGGTCCATATAAAGCACTCTCCACTTCGGGTGGTAATAGCTTTCACATCACCTCTCGGGTTAGCAACGATATTACTAGGAAGTGATCCCGAACTCGAGGAATTTTGATTTTGCATATTAGTTAATATGTTCATTATTTGATTGTTTTGATTTTCTATCTTGTTGGTTCTTGCATCAATCGTAGATTTGAACTCATTTCACAATTCCGTCTTCATGTTAGTCATGTGAGTTTGCATTGCTCTTAACGTAGCTTCATTACTCTTTATGTAGTTCGTTAACTCATTCGAAGGTCCAACTTGAGCTTGATAATTCGGGGCTTGAAAATTTGGAGCTTGATAATTGTTGTTTCCTTGATTGAAGTTTTTCCCTCTTCCTTGATTGTTCGGAGCTTGATAATTCGGGGCTTGAAAATTCCCTTGATTTTGATTTTTATTGTATCAGTTTTGATTATTTTGCACATTTGGTTGATTGAAACCGCGTGGTCCGAGGTAATTATTAGAGCGATAACTAAGCAAATTATGGTCACCTTATGGTTGGTAGGAATTACCCCCCGAATTATAGTTACTCGTAGTAGCATAAGCGGCCTCTTGAGTGTATCCATCAGCGGCTGGGCACTCGGTAAAGGAATGGGGACCACCACAAGTCTCGCATTTCGTATCAACATATTTGATCATTTGTATTTGTCTCATCATCTCTACAAAATTCTTATTCATCATTTCCAATTGTCGAACAACTTCCAGACTCTCGGTAGTAGTAGTAGAAGAGATATTTCTAGATGTCTCGTCTCGAGTTGCTGAAGTGTCCCAATGGTTGTGGTGAGCGGTCATGTTCTCGATTAATTCATAACATTCTTCCGATGTCTTTTGCATAAAAGTTCCTCCCGCTGCAGAGCAGTTGATGGTTATTTGTCCCGATGCTATAATGTCAAACCATTATAAAATGTATCAATTTGTGTAACTAAAAGCATGTTATGGTTAGGACACCTATCAATGGATAATTTATAACGCTCCCATGCCTCGAATAATGATTCGTGCGGTTTTTGTTCAAATTTTGTGATCTCGTTCCTTAATTTAGTCACCATGGAAGGAGGAAAATATTTCGAGAGAAATTTCCTCATCATATCATCGAAAGAGTGGATGGAATTCCTTGGAAGGCGATCAAACCATGCGATAGCATGATGCGTCAAGGAATATAGGAAAAGAGATAAACGAAGAGCGTCATCGGAGACCCCATTTTGTTTCATATGTTGAGTAATTTCTAAAAATTTATCAATATGTCTATTGGCATCGTCCCCCGGTAATCCGTGAAATTGACAAGTATTTTGAACTTGTGTCATGTGATGACGAAGTCTAAAATCCGTTGCTTGAATTGGAATCAGGGCAATTGGTCCGCCCCATCCATCTATAGACGGTTGGCACAACTCCTCTATCAATCGGGGAGCTGGTCCATTAGGTCTCACCACCGGAGGTGGACTATTGTTATTAGGAGGAGAGGGACCTGCAGGAGGCGGTCACATGTTATTATGAGGAATGTAAATAAACTTCTTCGACATCTGTCGAAAAAGTAGATGAAACGATTCACCTAAATTCCTTCAGTCGAATAAACTCTGGGGTCTCGAAGCGGAGAAGAAAAAGGAAAAAGAAAATAGATTAGAAGAAGATAGAGCGTTATCTAATGCCACTATAATACAAGATATTTCACAAATTATTTTTGTAACCGATAATCGAACAAGTGTACGGTAGCTCTCTAGAAAAACGCACAAAGAAGCGAAAGAGCGGGTAAGCGCGAAGCGTTTTAAAAACCTTCTCCTTTTGGGTCGAAGTTCGTTGGATCGACCCTCCTTAAACCTCTCTTATAGTTTGTGAATCTAAAGGGTAGCCTCGTTTTTAGGACACAACGATATTTTTAGTTTTTCAATTTTTTGGTACTTTATAAGTTAAATGGAAAACAAATATTTTTGTATTTATAGGGTTATTATAAAAAAAATAGTAAATTATTACATAACTTCACGGGGGAAGATCTTCAAGGCACTATCTTCTCAAATACTTCGCGAAAAATCGTACACCTCTCATCGGCCAGCATCAGTGCGCCAAAAACTTTTGTTCGAATCAAAATTGTTTATATATAATTAAAATTCTTTATTTCACTAAATATCTCAAATTTAAATATAGTATAGAGGTATCCTGTTTCGATAAAAATTGCTTGAGGACAAACAATATTTTATCTCCCGGATGTCGTATCCTGACAAGAGGTGAATTTAAAATTCACAAAAGTGTTTTGTTTGATGCTTGAATATTGAATATTTTTGTTTTGATTTCTAATCCTAAAATGCAAGAGAAACTAAATAAAAGGCACGCTAAATTAGAAATAACGAGAATTAAATATTTAAGGCTTTTAAATTCTATGCTAAATTAAACGCGACTAAATACCTAAAACATCAAATTTATCCCTAAGACTTCAAATTGCAAATCTATAAAACCTAAATGAATTAAAATAATTTTTGAAAAAAAGAAATAACGAGAATTAAAAATGCGACTAATTAAGAAAATAACACAAATTTAAAATCCCTGAAAAATTGCCAAATGCTAAATTTTAACTTAATTTTGTACTTAAATAATTTTTTCAGAACAGAAAATAAATTTTTTTTTTTTTGAATGAAAACTTTTTTATATTATTTAACACAATTAATAAACACTTTCTTTAATCTAGAGAAAAAAAACTTTTTTATGTTTAAAAATAGGTAAACTAATTTATATAAAAATCTAGAAAAAATTACAGATGATTACTTTAATCCTATTTCAAATGTAAGAGGAAAAATAAAAACTGGAAAATGACATCTAAAACAGATAATAATGCAAAAATAAGAATATAAGCCTTAAATAGCAAACTCTAAAGAGAATAAAGAATTTAAATGGTGGAAGTTATTTAACCGAAAAAAAAAAATACACTAAGGGGCAGGATGGTAGAAGGCGTTTTTGTGTGTGTTAACAGTGTTGAGAGTTAAGGGAGAGGAGAGGAGGGATGAGGTCACTGGTTTTCGGATAACCCTGGCTGACATTTTTCTTCTTTGATAAAAACATTTTTTTTTTTTTTATTTTCAATTTTGAAAACAAACTAAAATTAAGTGAAAATAAGCAACTTTTAAAAAAGAACTTTTTTGGTTTTTTTTAAACTTATTAAAAAGCTAGGGAAAAAGAAAAAGCTACTTTTTAAATCTCCGACGAGGAAAAAGAAAACGAGGGAAAAAAAAAAACAAAGCTAGAAACTAACTTGGCCTCTTTTTAGACTTATATAATGCTACTAAGTAAAGGAAAAAGCTTTTCAATTAAACAGGGAGATGAACCCCTAAAACTTTTTTATGCACATACTGATTCAAGAGAGAATTTGCAATCAAATTTATGCTGAACAGTTCTAAAAAGTTTTTAAAAGGATGGCAGGGACCACAGCCAGCAGACCAGCCAGAATAAAAAAGGCAGTTTCTGAGGACAAAAGACTAAATTTTTATACTGAGGTTTAAGATAAAATAAGCACTTGGAAAAAGGTAAATAAAAGCTTTT
Organism: Tanacetum coccineum; assembly: GCA_026074375.1. Lineage (NCBI taxonomy): Eukaryota > Viridiplantae > Streptophyta > Magnoliopsida > Asterales > Asteraceae > Tanacetum > Tanacetum coccineum. Next base: position 7,064 of record BQNB010079104.1, read on the forward strand.
TAAAACAGATGAAATTAGATTTCCCAAAGAACACATGGTAGCTAAAAAGTATAAGGGTAATTGGACTAGAAAATAAGCTAGGGAAAAGGATTTATAAATGACAGACTGACTACTATTTTTGGGCTTTTGGAAACATTAATGGAACTTTTGCAACTTAAGAACAAGACTCAATAAGCTAAGAAAAAGTTTAAAATCTAAAAACAGATTAAGAGATTGACTTAATAAGCTAATACAAACTAAAATTAAGCTAGATTTAACATAAAATAAGCTAGAAATAAGGACTTGAAAAAGTGACAGACTACTAATTTTTTTGGTTTGTTGTCATTTTTTAAAGGACAAATAAGCTCTGCTGACCTAATTTTAAGCTACTAAATGAGACTAAATATAAAAATTAAGCTTAAACTAGATTAAGCTTTACCTAGTGAGCTTGTGTTATCTATTATTAACCCCAATAAAGCAAGTTTAATTAATCTAATTTTGTTAATCTGAAAATCAAGCTTGTTAATTTGTGAAAATGTGATTTAAGATAACTATGACAAATTTGACTATAAAACTTTTTATTAACAATGCACACTTAACTAAAACTTAAATTTACTGATAAATGGACTCAAAACCTAAATGAAATTGACACAAATAGCACCTAAATTAAAGATCTAATCAAATAAGGCTAAACTTATAAGGCTACGAAAGAAAGAAACCCACAGATTCAAACCCTTCATAGATTAAACCCTAACTTTGATTTTTAAACTTAAACCACTTATTAAAACTGACTTATAAGCTTAGTTTGAGCTTACCCAACTTGGTAAAAAGGTCACAAGGCAAACTAACAGTACTAACCTAGGTTAGAACTGCTTGTGCCAAACACCCCTTAATAAGTTTAAAAAACATATTTAAGCTTAAATAGTTTAAAATAAGTTGTAAAAACATAAAACAGACTAAGATCTAAGTCTATGTGAGAACTCTTTAAGCAAATAATATAACCCAAAATAAATTACTAATCCAATAAGCTAGATAATATGCATATTTTTTGTCTTTGTTAACATTTTTCAAGCTAAACTTAAACTATTTGATATCATTAACCTATAAAGCAAACAAATTTCTAAGCATTTTTATTAGACTAAATAAAGAATATCTAAGCAATTATAAGCAACAATAAGAAGAAATTATGCTATATATGAAATAATAAAGCTAAAAAAATGGAAATTAGAGTGTATACCTTTGATACCTAGCCTAAACAAGGGTTTAATGCTCTTTTAGAGCTTTTTTACAAGCTCCCCTCCCCCCCTCCACAACCCCCCCCCAACCCGCCCAGGCACCCCCCCCAGCCGACCCTCCCCCCCCCCTCTTCCCCCACCCCCACAACCCAAACGCACAAAACACACACACCAGCCCCCCCCCCCACCCCACCCGCCAACCCCCGACACCACCCCAACCGACCACAACAAACCCCCCCACCCCCAGCAAAACCCCCACCCACCCCAAACCACCCACCCGCCTCCCACAAAACACACAAAACCCCCCACCCACCAAAAAAAAACACCACACCACACAACAACCACGCAAAGCCCAACACCCACCTCCAAGACTCACCAGACCCAAACGCCACCCACCACCCAACCCACCCAACACCCAACACACACCCACCCCCCCCACTGGTCGCAACACACCACAAACCAACAATACATACAAACAACAGAACCCCACACCCAATCCACACCCCCACCACACACCGCATAAGCCACAAGACCAAACCACTGACCCCCACACACACCACCACACCCCCACACCCCCCAGAACACGCCAACAGACCCCACCAACAACGACAAACTGCCACCCAACCAACCCCACCCCCACCACCGCCCCCTCCCCCGTCCCAAACACACACCCCCACCCACAGACCCCCTCCCGACCCTCAAACCGCCACCCCCCCCCACCCCCCACCTCCCACCCCCCCCTCCCCCCCCTTGCCCCCCCACCCGCACTCTCGCCCCACCCCTCCCCCCCACCTCCCGCCCCCAGTTCCCCCCCCCACCCCCCCCCCCCCCACCCCCCCCCCCCCCCCCCTCCCCCCCCCCCTACCCCCCACTCCCCACCCCCCCCCCCAACCCCCACCCCCCCCCCACCAGCCCCCACTCCCCACCCCCCCCACCCCTAACCACCCCCCCCCTCCCCCCCGCCCCCCCCACCCCACCCCCCCCCCCCCCCCCCCACCACCAACCCCAACATAACACCCCAACCCCCGCAAACCCACGCCACCCTCCCACCCCACCAACCACCTCAACACGCCCCCCACACCCATCCCCGCAGCCCACTCCCCTCCCGCACCCCCCCCCCCCCGCACACACCTCCTCAACAGAAACAACGCCCACCCTCCCGCCCCACCCAACCCACCCAGCCACTCAAACACAATCCACAACCAACGACCGAACCAAACACACCCACACTGACCCCAGACACCACCCCAAGAGTCCCACCACCCCACACCCCACCAAACACACCCACCTATACCCAAAACCAGCCCCACCACACCCGAACAACACACAACAAAAGAAACAAACACACGCCCACAACCAACAACCCACACACAAACCACGACAAAACATACCCAAAACAACAAAACCAAAACCCGCACCGAATCACAAAAAACCCCCAACCCACACCAACCCACACAACAACCACCACCCCACTCAACACAGCCCACAACATGACCACAACACGCCAACCCCCCCACGACAAAACACCAGAACCTAACACACCCTCCACACACACAAGAGACCCAACCACCCACAGACCAAAACCTGCCCCTACCACCCCCCTCCCCCCCCACACCCACCCCCCCCACCCACCACCCCCCCCACACCCACCTACCACCACCCCCCCACCCCCAGACCAACACCGCCAACTCACCCACACACTCACCCCCAAAACCCAGACCACACCAACCCACACACCCCACCACCCACCACACAGCAAAAACCACACACACAAAACTACGACCAAAACCCTAACCCCCACAAACAAACACAACAACCACACCTTACACCCCAACCAACCAAATAAAAACACACACCACACGACACGCAACCACACACCAACCAACATCAAAAACAAAAACAAACCGAAAACAGCACACACCTCACACCCCAGAACCACAACCACAAACACCCCACCCACAACCACAATAGCCCCCACCCCAACGCACCCCAAAAACACGACAAAGACCTTCACCCAACACAACCCTCAAACACGACCATAAAAACCACAACCAAAGCAACAAAACATCAAAAACCAAGAGAAACCGAAAAAAAATCACACAAAACACACACAACAGACCAAACACAAGCGCAAACAGAAAAAACACGCAACCAAACAGACAAAATCGAACAAAAACACTCCACACACACAAAACAAAAAAACAACACCACGCGCCCTCCCCCACCCACGCACACACCCTCAGCACAACGAAACCGAGACAACACCGACCCTGAGACCACAAAACACCCAACGCAAGAACCAGACCACATCACCCTCACACATCAAAACACAAACCCCCACCACTCCACTACCACCGGCAAAAAACAGCCCACACACCACAAACCCCACCACAAGGCAACACCCGACGCGGAAAAACAACACCCACACCCCCCAACGCACACCGACGCACGCCCACCACGACCCCCGACCGCGCCCACCTCCCACCACCAGCCCCGCGCCCACACCCCCCCACGCACCCCACCCCAACCCCCACACCCCCGCCCCACAACCCCACCATAAAAAAAACCAACTCGCCCCACGACCACCAACACAACAACACACTCCCACGCAACCAGCCACCCCATACACAACACACACCAATCCGACCCCCCAACTCCCCGCCCACCCACCACCACAACCACACCCACCAACACGCACACCAAACCCACCACAACCATCACCACCACAAACTCACGCCCAACGCCACCACCCGACCCACTGACGACGCCCCCACCCACCTCCACCGGACTCACGCCCACCCCCCCGCACATGAAAACCAAAAACACAAACCAGACAAAACCCAAACCCATCCTCTAACAACACCCACCACAAAACACCAGCCCATCACCCCCCCGACTCCCAAACAAACCACACCACAACAACGCCCCGTCACAGCTGACACCCACCCAGCCCTCCACCACACCCCAAACCCCCCCAACACAAAAACCAACACCACCACACCAACAACACCACCACACACAACTGCAACAACGACGACACCCACAAACGGCCACCCGCACCACCACCCTCCACACCCGACAACCACCCCCACACACCCAAACTTGACCACACCCAACCACCTCAAACAACAAAACTACCACACAACAAAAGACAAAAACCAAAAACAAACAAACCAAGCACACCAAAACCTAAGACAAACACTACAAAAAACCGAAAAAACAGACGACATCACAAACCAAACCACACCCCACACCCACCAACACCAAACACACCCACCCGCCTCACGCCACACCCGAACACCACTACAACGCCAACAACACACAACCCCCACCAAACACACCCACGCCACCAAACCCCCACCCACACACCAACAAAACCCATGAACCCAACACGACAACCACACCGCACAACCCCCCACCCACCCACTCCCCTCACAGACGCAACCCACAACAAACCCCCACACCAGAAGCCCCACACCACAACACCGGACCCCCCACCCCCCTCCACCCACCCCACCCCCACCACCCCACCCCACCCCCCCCCCCCCCCCCCCTCCTCCAACCCCACATCACCACCCCACGCTTCCAAAACCCCCCCCCACCACACCACCAACACCACCCGCAACTCAGCCACACCGACCCACCAACCCCCCACCGCCCCACCCACCACCCCCCACCCCCACACCCCCAACACAGCCCCCCCCCCAAACTCCGCCCCCCCTCTCCCCGACCACCACCCCCCGCCCCACCCCACCCCTCCCCCCCCCCCAGCCCCCCCCCCACCCCCCCCCCCACCACCCCCCCTACCCCCCCCCCCCCCCCCCCTCCCCCCCCCCCCCCCCCCTCCCCCCCCCCCCCCCCCACCCCCCTCCCTCCCCCCACCCCCCACCCCCCCCCCCCCCCCCCCCCGCCCCCCCCCCCCTCCCCCCCCCCCCCCCCCCCCCCCCCCCCACCCCCACCCCCCCCCCCCCCCACACCCTTCCCCCCCCCCCCCTCCCCCCCCCCCCCCCCCCACCCCCACACCCCCCACCCCCCCCCCCTCCCCCCCCCCACCCCCCACACCCACCAACCCCCCCACCACCCCCCCCCCACCCCCCCCCCTCCCCCCCCCCTCCTCCCCCCCCCCCCCCCCCCCCCCAAACTCCCCCCCCCACCCCCGCCAGACCCCCTCCTCCCCCCCCCCCCTCCCCCCACACCACCCAGCGCCCTCACCCCCCCCGCCCCCCCCCTGACCCACACTCCCCTTCCCCCACCCACACCCACCCCCACACCCACCCCCCACCCCTTCCCCCCCCCCCCCCCCCCCCCGCCCAATCCCCCCCCCCACCACCGCTACCACCCCACCTTCCTCCCGCCCCCCCACACCCCCACACCCTCCCCCAGTCCCCCCCACGCCCCCCCCCCCCCCCCCCCCCACCCCCCCCCCCCCCCCCCCACCCCCCCCCCCCCCCCCCCCCCACCCCCCCCCCACCCCCCCAGCCCCCCCCCCCCCCCCCTGCCCCCTCTCCTCCCCCCCCCCCCCCCCCACCCCCCCCACCCACCCACCCAACCCCCCCTCACCCCCACTCCCCCCCGACACCCCACCCGCCCCCCTCGTCACCTCCCCCCACCACCCCCCCCCCCCCCCCCCCCCACCCTCCCCCCCCCCCCCCCCCCACCCCCCCCCCACTCCCACCCCCCCCCGCCCCTCCCCCCCCCCTCCCCCCCCCACTCCCCCCCCCACCCCACCCCACCCCCTCCTCCCTACCCCTCCCCCCCACCCCCCCCACCCCCCCTAGCCCCCCCCCCCTCTCCCCCCCCCCCCCCCCCCCACCCCCCCCCCCTCCCCCCCCCCCCCCCCTCCCCCCCCCCCCCCACCCCCCCTCCCCACCCCCCCTCCACACCCACCCGCCCCCCACCCCCCCCCCCACCCCCCCCCCCCCCCCCACCCCCCTCCCCCCCCCCCCCCCACCCTCCCCCCTCTCCCACCCCTCCCCCCCACCCCCCTCTCCCCCCCCCCCCCCCCACCCCCACCCCAGTCCCCCCCCCCAACCCCCCCCACCCTCCCCACCACCCGCCCACCACTACCCCACCCTTTCCATCGCACCACCCCCCCACCCCCCCACCCCCCCCCCCCCCCCCCCCCCATCCCACCCCCCCCCCCCCCCCCCACCCCCCCCCCCCCCCTCCCCCCCCCCCTCCCCCCCCCCCCCCCCCCCCCCCCCCTCCACCGTCCCCAGCCCGCCCCCACCCCCCCAACCCCTCCCCCCCCCCACCCCCCCCCCCCCCCCCCCACCCCCCCCCCCCACATAAAACAGACTAAGATCTAAGTCTATGGAGAAATTTTAAGCAAAATTTAACCACAAATAAACACTAATCAATAAGCTAGAATAATAAGCATATTTTTGGTTTTTTAGACAGTTTTAAGCAAAAACTTAAACTAATTGAATCTAAACTATAAGCAAACAATTCTAAGCATTAATAAGACTAAATAAACAATAATAAGCAATTATAAGCAACAATAAGCCGAATTTAAGCTAAACAAGTAATAAAGCTAAAAATGGAAAATAGAGTGTATACCTTGATCCTAGCTCAAACAAGGATCTAAAACTGCTCTTAGAGCTATTCTACAAGCTCCAGCTTGTTAGAAACAAGCTGGTGAGGTCCATAAGCCCTTCCATTATTGGCTTATCATCCAAAAAGCATTCCATAAGAGCATAGGTAATTTTGAGTGATATTTTTTTGATGTTTTTAGACAGATTTTATAATCTGATTTATAAAAGCTATAAGTTGATTAAGAAATGCTTATTAGAGTATAATAGAGCTTATTAGCTTATTAGGTGAGATCTAGAAACATAATTGCTTAATAAGTAAAGACAGATTATATGAAAGCTTAAACTAAAACACAGATTTTATTAAAACTTAAATGAGATTACATTAAAACTTGAATTTGAAATTACATTAAGCATAAAAAACAGAAAATAAGCTAATAAGACTATAAAATTAAGCTACTAAAAACTACTTCTACTCTCTAAGCTAGACGCCCTCCTCTCTGTGAACTCCATTCCTATTTATAGCCTTGAGAAGAAGGATCCAGAACATGAGACGCTCCTCCATCTTCTAATCTTAGCCCTTGATTCCATCTTCATCATTTGAGCCCTTGATTATAAACCACGTCCCATCCACCAATCATATAGCTCCGAATTGCCAGCGTGTCTTAAATAGGTGTTAGAGGTGTCAGACGTGACTTTCTAGAAGCACTTGAGAGCGTGTGCGTGGTGAGGTTTTACCTGTGTGTGTGTAGCAGGGTAAATTGGATTTAGGAGGGAAATGGGTAAACGATAAACAGTGATTTGTTTCTTTGACCCGTGTTTGACCCTTTGTTTATAAAAGTTGGGCTCGGGTATTTGGATTTGGGCTTGGAATGGTTACTTGGGCCAAGGTTAATGGTATTATGGATTTGTAGAATGTATAAGACTTAGGTTTTTAGGCTTATATGTTAATGGGCTGACCCGACCGATTTAAATGGGTACGGGTTGGCCCATTAAGGATGTATTTGCCTTTGGCTTTGATTTCTCGTACTCTTCTCATTCTCGTGCTCGGTTTTGTCCGTTTTGCTTTGTTTTTTTTCCTTTTGTGATAAATCCATACCTGCAAGTCACAATTCACAATACAAACAAATACAATGCATTCTTATTTAATTTTGGTCATTATTGGTCTTTTTAGCTTGTTTTATTAGGTAAAAGGTATGTGTATTTAAGCACATACCAACTGCCAGCACTCAGGGTGCTGCTGATAGCTCAACAACTGTTGAAAATTTGAGTGATGCTGTGATTTATTCCTTTTTTGCTAGCAAACCAAGTATTCCACAGCTTGATAATGAAGATTTACAACAAATCCATGTTGATGATCTAAAAGAGATGGATTTGAGGTGGAACATTGCTATGCTGACTATGAGGGCAAGAAGATTCCTGAAGAATACTATAAGGAAACTAGACATGGCCAACAAAGAAAGAATTGGGTTTGACAAGTCCAAGGTGGAATGTTTCAACTGCTAACAGAAAGGACACTTTGCAAGGAGTGCAAGGCACCCAGGAATCAAGAAATCAGGAACAGGGAGCCTACCAGAAGGACTGTGCCAGTTGAGACAACTACTTCAAATGCCTTAGTGTCTCAGTGTGATGGCTTTGGCTATGATTGGAGTGACCAAGCAGAAGAAGGTCTAACCAATTTTGCTCTCATGGCTTATTCTTCAACAAGTTCAAGTTCTTCTACAAACTCTGAGGTATCTAATGACTCAAATTGTTGTTCATCTTGTTTAGAATGTGTAAAAGATCTAAAAGAACAAAATGAACAATTAGTTAAAGACTTAAGAACAGCTAGGATAAGTGTTGTCTCTTATAAAACTGGTTTAGAATCTGTAGAAGCTAGACTGTTAGTCTTTAAGAAAAATGAGTCTGTGTATGAGGAAGATATAAAACTCTTAAAACGTGAAATCTATTTAAGAGATTTAGATATTACAGAGCTTAAAAGGAAGTTAGAGTTGGCTACAAAAGAAAAAGATGAGGTTCAACTTACAGTACAAAAATTTGAAAATTCATCAAAAAGCCTAAGTAAACTTCTAGACAGTCAGATAATGGATAAGTGTAAAACAGGATTAGGGTATAATGATGTCCCACCTCCCTATACTGGGAATTTTATGCCACCAAAACCTGATTTAGTTTATCCTAGTCTAGATGATTTTGTTGATGTGAATGAGTCTGTTAGTGAGTCTGTAGTTGAAAAGCCTACTGTTGAGACTAATGAACCTAAGACCACTAGGAAAGAAAATGGAGCCCTAATTATTGAGGATTGGGTGTCTGAAAGTGAGAAAGAAGATGTGCCTAAGATTAAAACAGTTGAGATGTTTAATAAACCTAGTTTTTCTAAGATAAACTTTGTTAAGTCTACTGAGCAAGTAAAATCCCATAGGAACACATCAGTTGATAAAAATAGGCAAAACACACGTAGTCCTAGAGGAAACAAGAGAAACTGGAACCAACAGATGTCTCAAAAATTAGGGAGTGATTTTGAGATGTTCAACAAAGCTTGTCATGTGTGTGGTAGTTTTAATCATTTGAAGAATGATTGTAATAACTGGTATAATAATGGAAGATTCGCAAAACCAGTTTGGACCGATGTTCAAAGGGTAAACAAACAGAATTTTTCTAAATCAACTCACCCCAGTCCAAACAGGAACATGGTTCCAAGAACAGTCTTAACTAGGTCTGGCCTAATTTTACTTAATACTGCTAGACCAGTTAATACTGTTCAACCAAAAACAGTAGTGAATAATGCAGGACCCATAAAAAATGTTATTTATAATGCATATTCAACTGTTAAAAGGCCTTTTAACAAAATAACAGCAGCTAATAACAGTAATTTCACTAAAAAGGTTAATATTGTTAAGGGGACAAGGGTTAATACTGCTAGGTCAAAAGCAGTTCTTAGTGCTGTTAAGGGAAACAAGGGAAATGATGTTAAGGCCTCAGCATGTTGGGTTTGGAGACCAAAGCACAAAGTTTTAGACCATGTCTCCAGAAACAATGGTGCATCAATATCCTTTAAAAGATTTGACTATATTGATGCACAAGGCAGATCCAAGTCAGTAATGACTTGGGTCCCCAAAAGAAACTAATTTTCTTACCATTATGTGCAGGGCAATCCATAGCAAGATTTGAAGGATAAAGGAGTAATTAACAGTGGATGCTCTAGGCACATGACAGGAAACATATCCTATCTTACAGATTATAAAGAAATTGATGGAGGATTTGTTGCCTTTGGATAGGGGTGGCAATATGCGCCCATTCTCATTAACATGGGCTAATTTGGACACTTTTTGTTAACCTCGTGGGTCAAATGGGCACTCATTTAATTTTTGGATGGGCCACAATGGGCAGGTAGAGATACTTAATGGGCGAAATGGGTGGAAAAAAGAAAGCAGTTGTCATGCCACGTTTCAACTTGCTTTTGCTCCACCAAATGACAAGTTACAATTAAATTCCACAAATTTGACTTTCACTTGACCATAAAATATATAATCTTTCACGTACAGAATATAAAAAATACTTACCTTCAAATTAATTATATAATTTACATGCTCAAATTCACATATACTAAAAAATTATGCCATACAAGTTGTAATTATTCCGTACAGATGTATTCATCGTTTGTTATCGGAGTGTTTATGTATTCTAACAATAAATATTTTTTTTTATTGTTTTAGGCTTTTTTTTAAGAGATTTGTATAACATGAGCACATTTGGCCCGTGCCCGTTTGGCCCGTGCCCGTTTAAGCCCGTGCTCGTTTAAGCCCGTGCCCGTTTGGCCCATAGCCCGCGCCCGCTCGGCCCGCCCGTTTTGCCACCTCTACCTTTGGAGGTAATTCCAAAGGAGAGAAAATTACTGAGAAAGGTAAAATAAGATCTAGTAAATTGGATTTTGAAGATGTGTATTTTGTAAAG
>BQNB010079105.1:10532-30347 GCA_026074375.1 Tanacetum coccineum
GAAAACATCCAGCCAATTTCCTTACGGTAGCCCACATCTACCATAACATCAATAAGAAAACCCGTAAACACATTTTTTCTATCAGCTATTCAATTAACCTATTAGTTGATGATGGTCATCTTGTAACTGCTGGAGACTTAAAACCCCGATTTTTAATTTTTCTGAGAATAAAGTTTTATATACTTAAACCCGTTGTATATATTTAAACCCTATGTCATCAATTGACTCATATATCGTATGTTCCAAACTCGACAATAACAAAACAAACACATTCATTAACTATTATATCACAAATTAACAAACACATATCCTTGATATCTGAATCTTATTGAAGTAAAAGTATAAAATCAGTTAATATAATCAAAAACATTAATATTATTGAAGTAAAAGTATAAAATTAGACATGGAACCCAAAATCTTACCAATATTAAGGATGATATCTTGTTCTTTCAACTAATTTATGGTATAAACTGGTTGTTGAATTGAATAAGTTGTAATTAATTGAATTGAATTCGATATCATATGTTATTGTCGACTTTGGTTTGGACTTGATCATATGTTCTTCAATGATTTAGGGTTAAGAACTGCGGTTTGGATTTGATTTAGGTTTTGGGAATGAAAGAAGGGGTGAGCAGAAGAAACCGAAAAAACCAAAACCGGAACCGAAAACCCAAAAAAACGAACCGAAAAAACCTACCGAAACTAGAAACTGATGGTTCGGTTTTTAATCTTTCAAAAACCGAAAAATTTCGATTCGGTTTCGGTTTTATTTAAAAGCCGAACCGTAAAAACCGAACCGAACCGAACCAAACCAAACTAGTTTTATAATAATATATATAATTAATATAACATAAATAAATAAATGATAACTAGAAATTTTAAATTTATATTTATTTTATGGATGAAATTATTATAATATATATTATCTTAATGTTTATATATATGTTCGTCGTGTACGTGTGTTTACTTGACAATATGTCGTTACAATGACAATGATCATACTATGTGTATTTTCACATGCATGTGTGTCTCTCATTTATATGTGTATAATTGTAAAATTTGTGTAAACGTTATTAGGCTCATTTTGACAAAAAAAATTAAAAAAAATAATCAATTTTCTACGTAAAACAAGTTTATTAATATAAATTAGCAAAAACCAAATTTAAACGGTTTGAAACCGAACCGCAAAAACCGAGAAACCGAAAAAACCGAACCGCCAAAAACCGAGCGGTTTCGGTTTTTGGTTTTATAAAAACCGAATATTTTGGTTCGGTTTCGGTTTTCGCCAAAAACCGACCCAAACCGAACCGTGCACACCCCTAGAATTATTGATGTTTAATTGACGTAATTGTGTTTTTTATATTACTTTCAAATTACACAATATACCCTTTAATATGTTTAGATTACTCCGCCTTTCCAAAGCTTTTTATCTTCTGGTTTTTGACACGTGTATTTTTTAGCTCAATTTAAAAAAAACGAATTTGCATAATACTTTTGCCGAATAAAGAATTATTAATATCCTTTAATGACAAATTTGAAAGTATTTAAGCTTTTTAATTAAACCTAATTGAAAAAATAATAAAAAATCAGGTGGAGCATACCTAATAAAGAAACATTCTTTTTTTTTTAAATACAAAAGTCTTTACTTTTTATTTTCCTTTACCGGATAAAAGATTGTTTCATTATAAATATTATTCAGTTGTTATTAATAAATCTACAATGGTTGATGTTTCAACAAATTGGATAATGATAATTTTTAACATATTCACCCGAAAACAGTATGTAAAACGGTATAATGGATATATATCTGTTGTAGCGAATGGAATCTCACGTAAAATATTTGACCTTTAGAGTCTGCTAGACCATGTCGATCTCCACACTGCTTGCAATTGGTGTGGTATCATAAATTTCAGTAATAATAGCTATTTTCTAATGCTTGTTTAGCTGCTAAAAAAACAAATACAAACATCAAAAGTCAATAACAGAGATACATGATTAGTTTTTGTTTCATCAATATACGATACATGCACAAGAGTGTCCACATGCTACCGTTTCAATTATATCGGCGGAGGGGGGGGGGGGGGGGGGGGGGGGGGGGGGGGGGAGGGGGGGGGGGGGGGGGGGGGGGGAGTGTCCACATTGCTATCCGTCTTCAATTTATATCATTAATACATAATCTAAATCCTCAAAATCTTGACCATGTTCTCAACAGTGGCCAAATGTTGACTTGGCCTTGGGCTCATTTGGCCCGGCCCAAGTTTTTTTTTTTTTTTTTTTTTTTTTTTCTTTGGTCCGGCCCAAGTTTTTTTTTTTTTTTTTAGTTTAGTCCAACATCCAGCCCAACTTTTTTTTTGCCTCTATTTTGGCCCGGCCCAAGTAGTTTTTTTTTTTTTTAGTTTAGTCCAACATCTAGCCCAACTTTTTTTCTCCTTTTTTTCGCACGGTTACTTTTCATCGGCCCCAAAAAAAAAATCTTTATAATCCCTCCCACCCCCACTTCTTTCGCTAAAAATAAGAAGGAAAAAAAAATTTACGAGACGTGCTTTTATTTTTAACTATTTACGAACAGTTCTAGCGGCGTGCGTTCCAAAAAAAAATGTCTATGAGACGAAAAAATAAAATCCGTACAAAATAACAATATGATAAGAAAAAATGCGACCCGAACTATTTAAAATGGACGAAAAAATAAACCCAAACAAAAAAAAAGGCCCGCAACAACGCGCGAAAAATTAACGCCCGCAGCAACGCGCGGGTCATTTCTGCTCGTTAATAATAAACTCCCTCCGTTTCTAAATAAGTGTTCACTATTAACTTTTAAAGTATTTTTCAATCAACTTTGACCTTAAATTATTTTGTTTATGTTATATAATACTTAATGAAAATTACATCAATGAAAAATACATTTAAAACCCAATCCATTCATATATTTTGCATCAAGTATTATATACACAAATGTCTTATGCGAGCATCCACCAGAACTAGATGATCCTTCAGTATTTGACGAGGAAGCTCGTTTTTTCTCGTGATCCTCGATTGCCTGAGCCACACGGATCGGCGATATCCTTTCCATAGCAGCCGATCGCGATCCACGCGTTTGATGCGTCCAAGACGTTCTCCAAAGGAGGCAATACATTCTCGTCAAACTACACAAATACAAATTCTGTGAGAACTTGTAGGAGTATGTTAAGTCAAATTTGCTGATTAGAGGGATGAGATTCAACATGACAAATTAATTACATGAATAATTAAATGGTATGCACTTCTCATGGAGAATAAAACATGACATCGAAAATTTATTTCAACAAGCATGTGTTGGGAAAAAAAAAGAAAATAAAATTTCTGGAAATTGCAACAATGACAACAACATGCTACTTCAAGCACCATTAGTTTCATTACATTCGAAGATACATAGCTTCAAATTTATGGGTGTTTACAAAAGGAGCGCCAAAACTACACCCATAATAAACATATATAACATGAACCATCATCAGTGGGTTAAATAGAAAACGTACAAAAGATTACGGTCTGAAAGTAAGATAACATAAAGGAAACATAGGGAATAATACTGAAAGGATCATTGTAAGGGGTCTCTGCAATCCAGGTGAGCTGAGTTAGTCCATAAGTCTTCAGACATCAATAGCATCATACGAGCGGCTCATCATATCGTACCAACCAACCTATTGCCATCATCACATGAAATTAGCCAACGTCATTTCCAACCGCTTCTTTTTCCCTAGCCAGTCATCTCATACTTAACATCATCAACTACCCCACTTCCCCTTCATTCTACCAGCACTCTTTCATTCTTTCCAACTCTGTTACGCACTTTTTCTTCTTCCTTTTTCTCAACCTTATCTTTCACTTCACACAACTTCTTTTCTAGCTTACAAGTATACAACCATTCATTTTTAAAATCCTTATCCCATGAATCCATATGTTTCGCAAGTTTTTCATTTCTGTTTTTTTTAGACTTTTGCTTCCTTCCCTTTGATCCGGACTCCACTCAAACAATAGTGTACATTTTAGAGAAACTCCTCGACTGAGAGACGGGTTATCGACACTTGTAATGATCATAGAGAGCGGAAAATGTTGTTTGTGCATTAGAATAGTTACTACCTATCTTATACATGCTCTTTGGAGGAGGCACGTCCTGACCTCTTCGGATATTAGCTGACAAAGTAACTATCCTCGGAATTCGGGAGGAATGCCTCTGGAGATGAATGTTTTGGTACGCGGTAGGGTTTCCGGGAGGGGCAGGGTGATATATATGACTGGATGAGGTATTTCATTACTTGCTCAACTGCTTCACATCGTCCATTCTTCTGGATCTTCTTCAGGATCCTCTTCTACCTATTCGATAATTTCCTGTCCATCCCATTCTTCCATCTCCTCCTCAGGGTCTTCCTGAGGGTCTTCCTCGAACTCTTCTTCGTTTTCGGGAAAGTTGAAGACGTGATTCGGCGATTGTGGCGGAGAATCCATCTACATAAGGAAAGAGTATATATATATAGTAAGCACGAGTGATTTAGGATCGAATAATATATACATTAAAATGATCATAAATAATATCATGATATCGAGAAGCATGATTCAATATTTCATACGTTATTTAAATGAGAAATGAACGTATTACAATAAGGTAATATTTTAACGAATTCATGTAACAACATTATAATATCAATCATAAATAACAAGTAAGGATTTAAGGTTACCCGGTGGATATCAAATAGCGATGGTGATTCTGTGTTTTTTTTTTGACCCAACAAAATGTAGACTTTTGAACTTTTGGTTATAGACTAAGTTTTGAAAACGACCTTAGTTCCCTATAACCTAGGCTCTGGTACCAATCTGTGAGACCCCCAAAATGCGGAATATATTCGGGTCATGGGTCAAGGGGGTACCACGTCATCATACAAGACTCTAGGATTACAAGTCACAACAAAACATGAAAAGTCATACATTACGGTGCTTGACACAAATACAGAGTTTTAGCGGAGCCCTCGATTTAAAGTACCTTACATGACATAAGTTTAAACACGACTGACAACGACAAAGTTTTTAAGTCACATGACTTGACCAACAAGCACCATTTTTAAAACAACACAAGAATGCCCATCCGCTTGATATCCATCGAGCTTCCAAACCTTCAAAGTTAAGCATTATTACCTGAATAAACATGAGAAAACGTCAACAAAAGTTGAGTGAATAACATAGGTTTTTTAAATAAATATCATAGGAACAGGAACACAAGTATATAGTAGTTTCATGGGGGAAAAATCAAGTATTATTGCACTAAGTACATGACACCGAAACCTTAACTCATGAGCCCCTAATGTAAGGTATTCTGCAACTACCTCAAGTATTTCAAATGTAAATGCGTCACAGGCTATTCAACCTTAATCATGACGGACCGGGGATAGTCAGTCCCGATGGATCCACCCATAACATTCGCGCTCACTAACGTGATTTAACAGTTCATGATTTCCGGGGCAAACAACTAGCAGAAAGGGACTTAGGCAATAATAATTTCAGGTAGCATACAGTTTGATAAAAATCAATGCTTGTCGATTGACTGTGTTCAATCATGTAATCTCACCCCGCAATTTTAAAACAAGTATCAATGGAAAGAGGGGGCTATGTACTCACCGTTAGCAAGAGATGAAAATGATCAAAGAAAATCAAGAAGAAGCTCGTAGCACCACAACTTCAATTGACCTAAAGAGGAAAAATAACATGAGTATCACTATGACGCCCATCATGAAATCTCAACTCATGAATGAAAATATTTATGGGTAAATTATCATGCCCTAAATTTGTTGGAGTTTACTAACTCTATGTTTTATGTCAAAATGAAAACTAACATGAAAGGAATATAAAAATAAAATATTATTTTCATACATATTCAAGAATTCTTGCAAAAATAGGATTTTATAAGTTACGGATCATGGTATGTGCAAAGGTGCAAGACGCGCACTCAAACTAAACCAACATAACTTTTAATCCCTTGGGACCCCTACCTACTGTATTAAAAAAGTAATAAGTATCAACCATGATTAATGTATCATTTACCAACTTATCGACTTCATTTTTAACATTTTTCACCAAATAAGTTATGAATAAAACCAAAAATCTAGAATACCTTGCCTTGATCGAGTCAAACTCAAAATGTCAAAGGTACAGGTGGGAGGTTTTTACACATGGAAAGCTCTACTTCCCTATCTATCCAAAAAGTCTAGCCCCACCTTTTAAACCTTATTACCAATCAAAGGGGAAAATCAAATTTTAGTAACCGACTACAATTTGGACTTTTTGAAACGTTAATTTGGCATTTGCCGTTTTACTTCATACTAATTATTCATAATAGCTTTTAATGTGATTCCAAAGAGAGGAGTTTCTATTTTACTTAGCCTACTGGGAGGAATTATAAAATACCCAGTTTCACCATTTAACCGCGACTTTTTACACGTTTTTGACCATATGTCCGGTTTTGACCCATTTTAGTAAAACGGCCGCCATTTACTCATCCGGACACTTCCATTGAGCATCCAACTCACCACATACACTATACATCAGTGGGCATCTATTTTTAAGGAGAAATGGACCTGTAGAGTTTAAAAAATTTGGGCATGACCTGTCCTAATTCAGCACTAATTTCCATGTGTTTTCTAAGCCTAAATCATTACCAATTCGCTCTAAATCAAACACCAAGCCTCTACAAAGCCACAAACTCATACCATGATCATATGACATAAAAATTTCAGTTTGGTTTCCATCATTAAAAATATCTTTTTATTTACAAAATTAAGACTCAAATAAACTACAATCAATGTTATATATGAAATGGGAAAGTTTAATCAAGAAAGGGGTCTAAAAGTTGTACCAATCAAGAAGCATAATTAGAACCAAGGATTAAAAACCCAAAACCCCTATGGGTTGAGTTTTTGGCCGCGGCTAGGAGGCTCAAACAAACACCCAATACTATTTATTTTTTTAAAATCTAAACCTCACACTTTCAATCACCTCATGAAATGAACGCGTTTTGGGAAAGAGGGGTTCCTATTCTATTCTTCTAACGATGATTGAGATTGATATTTTGGGGAGAGTAATTCTGAAGGGCTTTTGATCCCTTTTTTCCGTGGTGTTTCTTTCTCGAGGTTGTCAACGGATACGGCGTTCACGCAAGCCATGGAGTTTCCTGCAGTGTCATTAGCGGGCATATTATCAAACTTTTCAGAAACGACCCTCCATAAAGTGTCAATTTTATTGATCATATCATCTTGTTGTTGTCTGAGTTGAGTCCCAATGCTAGATAGCCTTTTCTCTTTATGAGCATCAAAATTACTCAGCACTCCCTCAAGCATTGTTTGATAATTAGAGGAGTATGTGGAGAATGATCCGTTTTATGGGCTTGTAAAGGTTTAAGTTCGTGCCCAATTAAAGTCTGGTTTATCCTCCCAAGCATTAGCGTCTTCGTTAAAGTTTCTTGGTACCTGGTTTGTAGTGAACTGCTTACCTCCCACTTCGTTATTACGCGATGATGTGTAGTCAACAAAAGCTTGCTCGGGATTTTCCATGTAATATTGAGTGTCATGGGGACCACTACAAATCTCACATGAAGAAGTGATTTTGTTTACTTGGATGGATGATTTAGGAGCAAGATGAGCTTCCATCAAGCGCTGGACTTGATGGTTTGAGGAAAAGAGATTGCCTTGACCGGTTTAGCGAAGTCTCTTAGGTCATTCCAACTTTCGTTATCATAGAGGGCGATATTCTCTAATAGTGCCTAGGATTCTTCGGCATTTTTGTCACGAAGCGTACCCCCAGCCGATTGGTTGATGGTTCGTCTCGTGGTGGGACTGACATGGTCATAAAAGATTTGGACTTGGAGCCAAAGATCGATGCCATGATGAGGGACTTTTTGGAGTAAGTCCTTGTAATGAGCCCATGCTTCAGATAGAGATTCACCTTGATGTTGTTGGAACATCATGATGTCATTCTGGAGTTTTGTAGTCCTTCCCGGTGGAAAGAATTAAGCAAGGAAACGAGTAGTAAGATCCTCCCAGGTGGAGATAAATCCTGCATAAAGACGTTCAAGCCAATTGCTAGCTTGATCGCAAAGGGAAAATTAAAATAAACACAGGCGCGTCCTTTCCCTATTGCAGAATCAAGGTCAAGTAAGTCCACAAGTTTTAGAAAATCCTTAAAATGTTAGTTTGAATCCTCGGACCAAAGTCCGTGGAATGAGCATCCGTTTTGCACCAACTGGATGGTGTCGGATCGCAAAGACACCACATTGTTCCCATCAGGGAACTCAATGGTGTTTCGATTGCCCTCGTGGCTGGGTCTGGAGTAATCTCCAAGATTACTGATAGGATTTTCGTCTCCCATTGAGGTCGACAAAAAGATTTACAAAACAGAGGGAACAAAGAAAGAGATAGACTTTTATTACGCCAAAAAACATTTAAGTACAAGGGATGATGGTGAGTCCCACATCTCCGCCCGTTACATGGGCAAAACTACTTCCTAAAAGGAAGGTACACAAAATGACTAAACAAAAGAAACATAAATTTATTTCTTCTTGCGACCTCGAACACGGATATCCAGATTATCGCATATAGCTTGAAGCTCATGAGAAAGATCCTGACCTTCGTACATATCATCATCGTATGGGTCATCATCATAGTCACCATTACCATACGAATCCCTCCATTGTTCCAGCAAACTTTGAGTGCCAAAACCTCTTTCATATGCCAAAGAACGAGCCATATCATTATCAACTGATGCAACCTCATCTTCACTATCATCTTCTCCTAGAAACTCTACCTTCTTTAAAGGATTGCCTTCTTTATCCACAAGAATAGCTTGCCCACTAGTAAGTAAATCTTCAAACTTCCTGATTTTCTCAATAATAGGAGTAGTACCAGAACTACTATTATCGACATTTATAAATGAGGAACCACTTGAAGTAGCCCCGTTATTTACTAAATTAGTAGTCCCCGCATTGGTACCAAACTTCACATCATTATTGACCGAGTTAAGAACATTAAATGGATTTGAATTACTAACCTCAATAATAGGTTCATCGCCCTTCTTCTTATCACCACTGGAACTATCAGTAGACTTCTTGAGAACAGGTCGATATTCTTTATGAGGTTTAAAACCCATTTTTAGACCAACCGGAACATCTCGAGAAGTTTGACTAGGCTTCTTCACAGTCTTCTTGTCACCAACACCTATATGCTTCCGACATTCCTCATGAATATGCCAAAAACCTTACAAGATGAACACCTAGGAGGTTTCCACTCGTACTCAACACGGACATTACATGTATAATGGCCTTCCCTAATAATTTTAGGCATAGCCACGACAATGTTATCTTTCAACTCCACATCAGCTTGAAGCTCAATCATAACTCCAGCATAGCTTGACCTACCTCAAGATTACAAGCACATATCAGATGTATAAGAGTCAAGCATTAAAGGAGTACCCAGTTTAGTAGCAATGGCACTCAAGCCATCCTCGCTGAAAGCCGTAACATGTACCCCATAGAGTTTAACCCAAACTAGAACAGTACTAACATCTTCCTTTAATAGGTTCTCATCCGAATGCTATTTCTTCAGGATAAGCAGGTTATTCCAGATAAACCATAGAGTATTCTCAAGCATAGCATCTAATCCGTCCATGGAGCTAAATTAAAAGGAGAATAAACCTGTAGACGAGCTAAACATTAAGCGAACAAGCCCATATTTACCAGAAGTATTCCTAACATAGTTAGCAATAACAAGGCATGCCACCTTCTTTCCCAAGAAAAAAACCATAAGCAGTATTAGCAAAGCGTTCACTAATAGCACGAATAGAATCCACTGAAACAACCACATCAATTTCATTACCCCCGGGTGTAAACAAAGTATGAACATTCACTTTCTTCCCCCTTGGTTTACCAGTAATATTAGCATACGAAGACTTACAAGGGGCATTACCAGCCGTAGTAGAAACCTGCGTAGATAATGGTTGAAAAGATTCCAGAACAGTAGTATCGTCTAAAGAGTTTTGCTTTCCCATATCAATCGCCATGTCAACCACAAATGGTGTTTTACCCTCCTAAACGGCAGAAGCAACACCAACTGGAGTATCATCATTCATATTATCTTCTGAATCTGTAGACACACCAATACCTGAAGAGGAACTCTTCTTATTCCTATTAAGATCCTTCTCTTTGAAACCTCTCCCTACCCCACTCCCTTTTTGACTCAAAAAATCACGCTCCATTCTTCCACAACCAGTAGCCCTACTCGACCAGTAACTTTGCACGACCAATTAATAGAAGCACACAAACCCACATCAAGAATTTCAAAACCCTAGGTAGTAAAGGGAATCGAACACAAAAGTATTAGGGTTTATAACCAAAGACACATAGCAAACGCCCAAGATAGCACCGGATTCTAACACAAACGAAACCCTAATACAAAGATTAAAGCTTGCATGCAGTTAAAGACGATCGAATTTAAGTTAGGGTTTTAAAAGAGAACACGAATCAAAGAAAGCCTTAGAAAACTACGGATCCGATCTGCAAACTGAACCCTAATACGATTAGATCTTAGTTGCAGGTAGGAGACGATTAAGAATTAAGGGATGTAAAGGTTTTTCTTTTTTCGCCAGAGAGAAGTCGTGGGGTTTTTTATTTGCCACTAACTGTTTCCCATGAACACATCCTTATTGCATGTTTACCTCCTATATTGCACTATTAGTGTTGTTTAATTTTTGGTGCTACCATGTTATATATTCAAATGTGGTGTTTAGTGGTGTTCATTTGTTGTGTATGCAAAAAAAGGTTAGGTTATCTGGTTTTTGGTTTTTTTTTCATCTAATTGGCTGCAAAATTTGATACCTATTTGTGTATTGTTGATGCATTATTATTTTGTTGTGTATACAAGGTTCGCTGGAATTATGAGTTTGAAGAAGCCGTTGTTCTTTAAGGTGAGCTTCTTAATCCTTATCTATTATTCTTTTGTTTGATGTTTTCCTAAAATATTACTGAAAGATGTCTAGTTACCTTTGTTTCATATTGACTATCACTCATGCCTGTTAATGAATCTCCCAGTAGCTATGTTTTGTTTCAATTGTTATTCTAACATAACAATTGCTTTACAATATTCACATCCCAAATTTACTTTCATCGGTTGATAAACTGTACTAAAATATCTATCTACAAAATTTATCGAGGTTCAGTAACCGCCAAAACAGTTATGACACCCATTAGTATTAATTGGATTTTTCATGAAATGATATTTTGTTATGTGTTTCAAGTTTTGATACAAGTCATACAAAACATTAGCGGTACTCGAGTTATTTTTGATTTTAGGTTATAGAAGATAAGCAGGTGGTTTGGATGAATCATGGAGATTAGGCAATCTGAAGCTGTGGGATATCGTCCTGAGGTATAACATTTTTTGTTAAAATCTATGGCGTTGTTTGTCTAAACTTATTTTTTGACTTTTTACCCAATTTGAGTTGGGCTATATTCCATTCCTTTACAAGTGTTCACAAATGCCTGATTTTTATAAGTTAACTACACGATGTATGCAGCACCACCTGAGGTAATAATCTAAATTCAGCCTAATTTAAATAAAACTATAAGTGATTCAGTTTTATGAGCCATTTGACCCATTACAGATTAAACATTTTCTGAATTGACCTAAATCACAACCTGTCATGACTCATAATTTTTTCATGAATAGACCCATAACTAAACAAAGGAGAAGTAAAAACACCATAAACTAAGTCAATACACTAACCCTAATGTAATGACCCACATGTTTCAATGTTGAGAATTATATGGTTACAAACATGAAAGCAACCGGTTGAGTAGACACTTAAAACAAATTATTCTCCCCATGTAATATTGTTGGCATTACCGGTTTACAAATCTCGAGCTTATGAAATTAATTAGTAGAAAATCATTGCAAGGTTAGCACAATTTCAAATTTGAAGGTATTTTAGATTACTCAATAAGCTAGAAAGTATTAGTGAGGCCGTAAATAGTTTAAATAAGAGACTGCAAACCCTTTTAGTTTATTGTGTTCGTAGTAGACTTAAGAATACTTCTTATGTATGTCAGTGTGTTTATTATAATATTGTATTTAATTTTTCATGAGGTTGCAGAGGTTGACATGATGAAGGAATGGTTTCCTAAGCTTCTTCTTGGAGAAGACATGTCTAGAGGGGGCAAAGGAGTATGTACAGCCTTAGCAAATCTCAAACGCGATCACAAATCTATCTGGTGAGTGTGCTAACGCTTATCTTTTTCTGTTTATATTAGTACAAAGCTACAGATGTAATTATGTATGCACCTTTGAGCCTTATGTTTTCATTTTCTATTATTTTCTGCTTCTGTGTTTCGAGAGATACTTCAAAAAGTTATGCTAGGGTGGATAGTTTCTTTGACGAAACATAAGATGGTATTTTTTCCTTAGATGCACAGTTTACATAAGGAAGCTTTCTTTAGTAATGTGAAACATAAAATATACGTACACACACTTTGATTATAGTAGTAAAAGGTTAAAAAATGATGTATTTAATTGAGCAGGACAAATATGGGCCCGTTAGGATTATTAATGACAATAACATTCCTAGACAAATTAATTAATCCAATCCATGATTGCTTAAACATTGCCTACATGATTAATCTTCTATTAGTAACATGATGCAATGATAAGTTTTTTACTTAATCAATGTATAAAAGATTTTTTGACCATTTTTGGTCTTCTTAATAATTTACACAAATTCCTTCTTTAATATTACTCGGACAAATGCTGCAACGTTCGCAGCAACTCATCTAAAAGGAATGGATTATGCTAGGTTTGCATCTATATTTTAGTCACAATCACAATCTGTAAGAGCATAAAATATACAGGCTTATGAGCTTTGTGAATAGATAGCAACCTTCTTTTTTAATTGGTTATGAGCTTCTCAACTTAAGCTTATATACCTCACTATGTGTGGAAATCATAGAGGAGGGAGGGGGAGGGGGTGAATACGTTTCCATTTAAAAACTTAAAATATTTTGTATCAAATTATCGATTAAGTTGAATGCAATATGAGAAGTGTGAATAATACATCTATATCCATTAGAACATGCCATAGCCATATAAACACAATCACAATATTAACTTCTATCCATGACACAATCATCATCCTAACAATATAAGCAACAATCAACACACATATAGATCTAATGCAAATATAATTGTAAGGCGATAAATTAAATAAAGATGTAAAGCGAAAGGTAAAAGAAAGTGCAAACAAGACATGATGATTTATAGTGGTTCTGTTACGAAACTCCTCTTCGCCCTACTCCGCTCCCCGAGTACCCAATTTGAGAGTTACTTCACTAGTCAACAAGCTCCCTTCTCGGCGGAGAAAACCTTACAATGTAGCTTACATTATTTTCCAACACTAAGCTAGATGTTGAGTTCTTCTTCGGGTACAACCTAACCCGTTATGTTTATGGCCTAACATAACAAACCACTACGTCGCTTATAATGTTTTTCAACACTACGCTAGATGTCGAGTTATAATCTTAGCTAGAACCAATCTACCACACACTTTGTATTTTGAGGACTAAATTACTAACCGCACTAACACAAGATTACTTCACCTAAGCACTAACACGATCACCTCGATCTAACTCTTCTCTTTACGATAACCACGATCTAACTATACTCTCTATGATCACCATGATCTATTTATTACACACAATTTAGAATACATGGACTCGATCTATACATTGTGAATGTAACACATGTCATGAATGCACTAACTAAACTACATAACTTCGTATCTTGACGATAACGAGAGTTTTTCTCTTGCACTTAAATGGATAGATGATTGGATCACATTTAAACAAACTTATAGCAAGTTAAGTGATCAAAGAAATAGGTTTGGAAGAAGGTTTTAAATCTGAGAAAAACTGTGTGCAAAGAGGTGAGAAAATATGTAGGAACTGTCCACTATTTATAGGGAAAAATAATATTTTTTATGTCGGCCCCCTTAGCTCCCTTGCCGGCCCCTACCTAAGAGATAAGGGGGCCGTCCATTTTGAGACGCTCCCATTTTGTCCTTTTCCGGGGAAGGTTTATCTATGGCAGATTTTTTTCGTTTTTAGGGTGAAAATTTGAATTCAAATATTATTTTGAATAAAAACATTTCTTATATTTATAAAAATACTTTGTCTAATTATTTTTGTAAAAAGCTTTTGTTACATTTATAAAAATGTAAATTTTATGAAAAAAATTATTTCTTTGATCATCCAACAAATTTAAAGTTTGTTTGTTCATACCGTTAGTGATTTACGTCGGGTGCAAACTTTTATTTGTTGTTTAAGCATACTTGAGACGTCGAGAGATGTTGACGTATGAATGCATTGATAATTTGTGATTACAAGTAACTTGAGCACTTTACGTTATGTGTTATAAGTTACATGTTTGTCATCACCAAATAATGAAGAGAATGTATTATTAAATATCGTAATATTTCTACCAACAATCTCCCTCTTTTGATGATGACAAAATATGTAAACTATAACTCATAATATATATTTCTCACACTAGAATACTTTTCTTCGTGTCCGTGTCAAAAATCTAAAAGTCAAAAGAGTCGAAAAATTGTTTTGTATTCTTTACTCACACATTCCCTTGATCATCATCTTGACTTCTTCCAAATAATCTACTCTTTTTTCATGGAAAAGTTAGATACAAATCTAACACTCCTCTAAGTAAGTTTGACAACTTAAATATTTCGTCCAAAATATAATAGTAATTTTAACGTGCGAGCGCAAACGTTAGAAGTCATATTCGAAAATTCATATTCAAGTCTTTTAACAACATATGTTAAAACGCTCTTCCAAAAGCTAAAAGCCAACATTCTCATTAAACCACTCAAATGTGAACCGTTTCATTGTCTGCATTTAGGTCTAGGAATGATAGAACAAATCTTGTAAACGTGTCATTCTCCTTTTAACAGTCTTGTTACTATTAAATATATTCCTTTAAATCTCGACAACTTGACTCTTTCATCCAAAAAGTTAAGTATTTTTAATTCGCAAAAAGCAAATTAAAATGTCACTCATTGTTCATGTCTAATTCGTTTCACAAAAACCTTAATCACGCCTCTATTATTATATAGATGGTTAATATCTTCCGTTCACATTTTCGCTACTACCTTTAAGACAACCTTATACCTCGTCGTGTGATTGTTATATGAACATTCACAATGCTCGAGAATAGCTACATAACTTCGTAGACGAAGTTTGTTATATGTTAATCATCATGCATCATGACATTGTCAAGCTCATCACTTTCGTCTTTATTTTTCTTCATTTATTCTTTTTATTCTACAATTTATGTCTGGATGAGCATGAATTAAAAGGGAAGGGAAAACACACCTGTTCACATATATCCTTTAACCAAATACTCTTAAGAACTCACATATGTTATTCTTATTCACTAGAAACCAACTTACAAGTACACTCACTTCCCTTTCAACTCAAGTACACCTCGCGCACTAAACCAAAATTAATTCAAGCCTTTTAACCCGTATGTCAATCATACATAAAAACCACAAGATACATTTCTACCATACACTCAAACCTCATAACTATTCTTCACTCTTGTTAGTAAGCACTTGTTATAGTATATCCTCAAACCATCCAAGTGAAATGAAAAATTGAGTCATCCTTACTACTACCAATATCGAGTCATTCACCTAGTCATCTTCACAAGAAGATTCAACCATGTAACCATTCCTAATAATCTAATAATGAGTTACCACCACTACAACCTATAGTGGTTGAACCATCTTTCACAATACAAAAACCTATGTCCATCTTGATGCCTCTCTATGGATCAACGGGTCATCCTCATATTCCAACACTCATAAGCATTTGTGCCTATATTGTCAAAAGTCAAGTGAATTTTGTAATGAAATGCGTCTCATCCTCAAACTCAAATCCTTATACCCATAGTCTATCACAACACAACAAAGACCTTCGCATCTAAACCATTGAAATTATCTCCTCAAGAACATCCCACACCCGTTCTTTAATCATCCAATCACTTCTACTTTCTAGCAAGTGAAGAACACAAAGAATATATTCAATCTTCAAGTGTTGTTAAGTCATCACAATGTCGTGTCTTTTACTTTTCTTCCACCATGAAAGAACTACTACCTCATTTTACATTTTCACTTTTGTTCGTCAACATTAACAACCAACAAAACACCCAACAAATTTATGGATTCACAATCATCCACCTTCGTACCTATAGGATCACATGCACATCATTTTAGCATACCATGCTTGTCATCGTTAGTTCAAACTATATATTAATCTAAACCGTCGTTGTTAACCTTTAGTCAACACATTCCCTCTTCATTCACAATCATCCTTCTTCGTTTATGTTTCCTCAATAAATCATCCTTATCATCAACATTTAGTTCGACCTAAAGTCTTATGATAATGTTTATCCTTAAACACCCCAAACATGAAAAGCATACATAATGCTTAACAAAGAAACCTTGATGATTTAGGAATCTCTCAATACAACCCTTAGTCTATTCAAATCCATATCATCATCTTGGTTAGATGACAATACCATAAGGAACATGTCGATCAAAATACGTTAATACTCCTTATCCAAATGACATCTTGGAAGAAGTCATTCTCATAATAATAGCGTGTCAATCAATAAACGAATTTTGTTCTCGTTTATTAAAGTCGGTATTATACCAAAAGGTGTTGGTCAAGTCTTAGTCCTTAAGCATGTGTTAGTCGAACCTTATCATTGGTTTCTAAACATTCTCATGTCTTAAGTATACGTCATGATTCTTTTTATCTTGGATCTAGGTTGCATGTATCTAGGTTTTAAATTTTCGTTTAAAATGTCATAGCTTAGAGTGCATATATCTAAGACATGCATGTTTTGTTCCCCACTAGTGTGTTGTAATATATATAGAGTTATCATCGTTATTATATATATGTGAACTTGTATACAAACTTTGTTCTGTATCTCACTTCCTTAGTTCGATTCTTTGGTACCCCAAACAAGGGGGAGCATTTATAAATGTCAAAGTCATTACATTTGCAACCGTTAAGACATCTACACATTTCTTGATATGTGTATTCCATCCCTATAATATTTCTCTTATATATTATGTTGCACGAAACTAACCCTTGACGTAGGTTAAGAGTTCATAACATATTTGATCCATGGATCCACTAGAGTTAATTTACAATGGGTCCTCGAGTGTCAAAGTAGATATCTTGGGATGATTTTACAGGGTTTAAAGGAGCAAGACTTTACTGGGGATGATGCAAGCTCGCCTCTTTATTTCAAGGATTGTAGTGTAGTAAAAATCTCGCCTAAGTGTCCACCTTTTTGCATCAACAAAAGGGGGAAAAGAAGTGTAAACAAGTAACGTATATATTTTAAGACTATATGACATTTTAAACATTAATTGTCATAGATTAAACTAACATAGTGTAGGTGTACACTTAACACGTAAGTCATGTAAAATGACGCATACAAAACATGTTAATTTTAAACACAATAATCATGTAAAACATGTTAGCATTTAGCATTTAGAAGCATGTGTCATTTAGATAAACTAAGAGGTTTTTTTTCTAAATTTGCTTGAACAAGACAAATGCCTTTATAATAGACATGCATTTAATAGCTAAGCGAATAAACATTAAGAATCAAGAAAATCATGAAGGCATATAATTACATTACATGGGAGCAAGTGTAACCCTTGCCCTTTTTGTGTTTTGGAATGTTCTAATTTAGTCCTTTGACTATTCGACGTTTGTCAGTTTTATTAGAATATGTACCGTGTTGACGGTGGTGAATTTATGAGATTGAGATGTTTTATGGTTTTATGGTGTATAATAATCCTTTTTAAAGGGTATTATTATGTTATTTATGTTCTGGGTGGTTTGACCCGTGAATAGCGTGAAATACCAAAAACGAGTCCCGACACGTCCGTTAATGTCCAAATGAGCTTTTGGAAGTATAACGTGGAAATATATCGAGTAAATAATTTAAGTTATTAGAAAAGTATCTTTAAGATGAATAAAAATGCTAAGTAGGCCTTTTTGGATACCCCTAACCAGTCGAATCCCACTAGGGAGCAAGAAGGCCCTTTTTTAGCTTGGTTGTCTAGACCATGGTACACATATATTCTTTCAACAACACACATATCCTCATTTCTTTTAAAAAAAAGAAAAAAATTTCTTTTCTTTTCTCTCTTGTGCCTTGCTCAGCCGAACTCACACACACACACACACTTTAAAAAATTTCCAACTTTGGTTAAGAAAATGAAGGTCAAAGTCTTGGGTTGATTCTAGTGTTCGGGTTAACATTTAAACAACGTTTCGGTTGTTTGGTTCGTGTCGATCTTGTTCAAAAGTGACGATTTATGTAAGTCATCTTATTTCAAATATTTTTGTACTTTTAAATACCTTATGATGCATAGATGTTAGTTGTACAAGTTGATCATTGTAAAAATCAAAACTCAAAAATAAAATAAAAGATAATAAGGTGCGCTTGGTTCGAAAATAAAAGGAAATGAGGTTTTGTTAGTTTTGATATTGTGGTCGTGATGGTTGAAAAACATTTGTTGCTAATTAGCTTATTTTAGATAATAGCTTATTTAGCTTATTTAAAAGCACTTTTCGGCTTATTTTTGGCTTATCGTGGTTCGAAGACCACAAGAAAGCAAGTATATGTATTTTTGGTTATTTACCTTGTATGTCGTGTATTCGTGGATTATTTTTTATAGCTTATGGTGATAACCAAATGTAATACGTAACTTATTAGCTTTTTTTTAAGCTTATGGATTTGGTTTTGGAGCTTTTGGGCTCACGACCCAATAAGCCCTCAATAAGCCGAGTGCTTATTGAGGTCCGGATTATTTTGTTAGCTATTGTTTTGGACTTATATTTACTAATGGGTTTTAATTTTGGGCTTGAGTCGTACTATATAACTACGGATACCTTAATGGGCCACTATTGGGCCTTAAGGCCCAATAAGCGTTAACTAGTTGTTTTAAAAGTTTTGATGGACTTTTGGGAAGCGAAACATATTTATGAATTGATGTTGAAAGTTGTTTTGGAGAAATACGATTTGGTGAGCATTGCGAGAAAGGGTTTGAGTTTTTGCCCAAAAATGGTGAAATTTGTGAAAAGTGTTTGGAATTAATGTTTAAAACCTTGGAAAACGTTGTATAAACGTACGAGTCATGTCAAAATTTCGTAAAAAGTCTATATTTATAATCTTTACCCGAAATGTGAATTTCCAATTTAATAATAAAATTTTATTATTTTATTATTTTAATAAGTCGACTAAAAACGAAAAATATAATTTTTTCTCAAAATTTCTCTAAAAATGTTTAACGTAAATAAACGTTTTATTTCGTATAGTATAAATGGTATGTTTATGGTAACTAAGTGTATCGAATGGATCTATCGAAGTATATTTATAAGTATTTATTATCTTATATTACTTAACTATTTTACTTAAATAGTTTAAGTATATTATACTGAGATATGAGTTGGGATATGGTATCATTTGAAGTTAAGTCGTCAACCATTACACCACTAAAATGTTAAAGATAACCGTACAACATGCTTCTAACCTCTATGCATCAAACCTGAAAATTGTTTTGGAAATGAATAATTTAAAATGGAACATTAATTGGACTAGGCCGTGTTCGGACGTCATTGCATTTGCTTGTATGATATTGAGTTTGCGGCTAGACACC
>BQNB010079106.1:0-30346 GCA_026074375.1 Tanacetum coccineum
ATAGATATTCGTTCCGGTTACCATCAGTTAAGAGTACATGGAGAAGATATTCTCAAGACGACATTTAGGACGCAATATGGACACTTTTAGTTTACAGTTATGCCTTTTAGGTTAACCAATGCACCAGCGATTTTCATAGACTTGAAGAACCGGGTGTGCAAGTCGTATTTAGACAAGTTTTTCATTTTGTTTATTGACGATATCTTGATCTACTCGAAGTCTAAGGAGGATCATGAGGTTCATTTGAATTTGGTGTTGGAGCCGCTGAATAAAAAAAAGTTGTTTGCCTAGTTTTCTAAGTATGAATTCTGGCTACAAGAAGTGCATTTTCTCAGACACGTAATTAACAGCAATGATATTTACGTGGACTCTAGTAAGATAGAATCAATGAAGAATTAAAAAGTACCTAAGACGCCATACGAGATATGATCATTCTTAGGATTGGCAGGTTACTGTGACACGTCGAATCAAGGATTAGGTTGTGTACTCATTCAAAGAGGCAAGGTAGAGAACGCGACAGCAGAAATGCTGTGTAGCCTGGACCAACTAATGGAAAGGAAGGATGTGGAGGTATGTATTTATTATGGGTTTCATTAATAGGTGATGTAAGGACATTAATGATAGAAGAGGCTCATGCATCGAGGTATTTGGTGCATCCGAGAACGGATAAGAAGTACTATGACCTTAGAGATATGTATGGTAGCCATGTATGAGAAGGATATTGCTACCTATGTTAGCAATTGTTTGACTTGTTTAAAGGTGAATGCTGAAACATCAAAGACCTTCGGGTTTATTGTAACAACTAGAGATACCCGAGTGGAAGTAGGATATAATAACTATGGACTTTATTACAAGGTTTCCAAGATCAAGTAGTGGGTATGATACGAATTGGGTAATAGTCGATAGACTGACTAAGGTATGCCCATTACATGGTAGTACGTGAAGATTTTAAAATGGAGAATTTGGCGAGACTTTACAATAATGAGATAGTAACAAGGCATGGAGTGCATGTGTCGATCATCTCAGATCGTGGTGGAAGATTTACTTCGCGGCTTTGGTAGACATTGCAGAAGGCATTGAGAACACGGCTAAAACATGCGTACGACTTATCATCCTCAAACGGATGGACAAAGTGAGCGTACGATTCAGACTTTGAAGGATATGTTGAAAGCGTGCGTGATTGATTTTTTTTGTGGTAATTAGGATACTCATCTACCCTTAACTGAGTTTTCTATAATAATAGTTATCATTCGGGTGTTTGATGTGTTGTATGGAAGGAAGTGTAAGTCACACGTTCTTTGGGCTGAAATTGGAGAAATTCGGTCGGTTGGACCAAAATTGGTACAAGAGACAACAAATAAGGTGATATTGATTAAAGAAAAGCTCAAAGCGGCTAGAGATTGCCGAAAGAGCTATGTTGGCAATATGCGTAAACATTTAGAATTGAAGTTGGTGATAAAGTGATGTTGGAAGTGTCGTCTTGGAAAGATGTAGTGCATTTTGGAAAGAAAGAAATGTTAGCACCAAGATATGTGGGACCATTTGTGATCATTAAAGGGATCGGTCCTATGGTCTATTGATTAAGATTGCCTCAATAATTTAGTAGCGTATTTGATGTGTTTCAAATTTAAAGAAGTATTTAGCGGATACAAATCTGCATGTGCATTTAGAAGAAATTAAGGTAGACAAAACTCTTTGTTTTGTTGAAGAACCTGTTGAGATTATCGATCGTGAGGTTAAAAGTTTGAAGCGTAGTAGGATTCCGATAGTTAAGTCCATTGGAACTCGAAGTGAGGTCATGAAGATTTCATAAAAACTAAGTATCCACACTTGCTTGTTGAGCAAGCTATTGTTGGAAGTACTAAGTAAAGTTGGACACAAGGTTACTGGCAGACTTTAGTGCACCCTTAAATGTTCTGAGGTGGTTTGGTTAATGTTATATTTTGAATAAGCTCGAAGTCGAGCCGATTCTTCAAAAACGTTGAGCTTGATAGCAACTCATAACTTAGTTCCATGACAGTTCTTTTTTGATGAGTTGCGGGGTTAGGTTATGAATGACGTTGTTACACAACTTAAGGGTTTTGACGAGTTTCCTCGAAGACGGACGATGATCATGTAGTTGGATGTTCATTTTTTGCTTAGTGCTGTTATACTGCTATTTATACCCTTGTATGGGCAAGCGAAGTTGTAAGCAGTGGGTTTTCGATCGTGAAAGTTAGATGAGATTCAAAGCGTGGCTCTAAGTTCACGTGGGAACGCGAGGACCATATGAAAGCTAAGTATTCCTGATTGTTTGTTGATGATGATGTTGAATCTAGTAGTTACATCTCGGGACGAGATTTCCCTAAGGAGGGGATACTGTGACAACTGTGTCTTGAGCAGGTTAGTCAAACCGTTAGTATTGACTTGAGCTTCATTATGTGTTTTAATAATTATGTGTTTATGTGATCTTATATGAGTTTGACTACCAATCCATGAGCGTGATCATCTCATTGTGATTGAGTTTATGGTTGTTGGGCATTTCATTTTGTTCATATTTTAGTGACAATGAAAATGATGGTATAATTTTATGTGTGTATGTATTTATGTACTAAAGGGAGAACGAAATTTATAAAAAAAATATATAAAATATATAAAATGAATATGTACTAAAAGAGATAGATTTTAGTAGTAATAAGTTAGGAAAAAAAATGTTTAGAAATGAATTTAATTTGTTAATAATTAAGCTTGTTTTAATTAAAAGGGATTTTCTAAAATAAATAAGGTTTTGTTAAAATGTCAAAATTAGAGGGTATATTACGTAAATAATATAAAAAAATAATAAAAAAAAATTTTTAATGAAAATAAAAGGAACAGGGGACGATTCGGATTAGAGAAAAAGAAGGAAAGAAAAGCCTAATTTTAGTCCAACTACAATTCTAATTAGGTAATTATCCAATCTTTTTGCAAACACTATAAATACAAACCCCTCCTCCCTATTTTTTTAATAATCAGTCAAACCAAGAAAGAGAAGAAAAAAAGTTTTTTTTTCTTTTAGCAAGAACAAGTTGGTGATTTAGTGTATCAAGATCAATGTTTAAGGTATGTTAATAAACCCTAACTATTTTAATTCTTTTTAATTATTCTTGTAACAATTTTGAGGATGGACTAGGGTTTATATAATGTCATGTAAAAATTAGGGTTTGTATATTTAAAAATCATTTTTGGGATGATTTGGTGGTGTTTAGCATGAGTAATTAGGGTTTAGGGTTTTAAATTCGCGAATTTAATGCTGGCAGTTTTGACAGGTCTCTTGTAACGAATCATAACTCGGTCATAAAAATAGCAATCATCAATTTTATTGAGCCTAAAATTAAGTTCAGAAAGTCTAGTTTTCAAAAAGTCCGGCCCGAAAGGTTTTGAGGTCGGAAAGTTAGTCAAATAATTTTCGCAAGAAAAGTTGTTAAAACAGTAAATTCGGGTCTGATTTGGGTCTGATTTCAGGGAGTAAAACCCCTACTTAAAAGGCAAATTTGGGTTAGCCAAAAATTATGAGTCATATTTTAGGTGTCTATTAACTCCAGTTCAAGGGCTAACGCAAAAGCATTTTCTAAGTATTTTTAAGGACGTCAAACTTTTTGGTGTACGTTCAGATCCGAATCTGAGTACTTTGTAATGATGAATTTTTATAAAATAGTTTCACTCACTATTATTTTTTCTAAAAAATCACAGTATCTCACAACTCTTTGGGGAGCTAGGAAATGTAAGGAGAACCATCAATTAGGTGTTTTGGTATTTTATTTGTGGTCGTAAAGTGACTACAAAATTCAGCCAGAAATTGTAAAAGTGAAAGTTAATAAATAAAGTCATATAGGATATGAAAATGATTTGGGAGATGCACTTAAAAGATTATAAACTTAGTGTAAGGTTTAGAAGTCCATCATGTGATTGTTGCATTAGCTTGGACATTTAGCCTAACCGAGTGTAACATATGTTTTTATATGTTTAGATTGCGTGCAAGATCTTGTCAAGTAAGCTGAGCATCAGGTGAGTTTCATAGTCCCATTTTACTATGTTTTCTTGCGATGGAAATGATGCAAAATATGTTTACGCATGGACTTTTATGAAGCTATTATATGTTATGTGTTGCATGTTGTATGATGTTGCATTAGTTTTTACCCACTTTGTGGGTATGAGGTTTCGCCTACTTTGTGTGGGTATGATATTGTGTGGATACGGTACCAAGAGTCTGGGATTGGGAATAGCATTCCTCTCCATGACTATTTTTGTGGTTTGGATCCGGGGACACGTTCCGTCCCAATGGTGATTGTTAGTTGAATGCATGTTAGCATGTATAATAGCCAGCTTATTTGTCCTGCCATGTTTTGTTTTTTTTATAATCATAGTAATTTATTTAAAGCTTGAATTATGTGTCGAAAACCTATGACTCTCACCAACCGTTGTGTTGACGTTCTTAAGCATCATTTTCAGGTGAGCGTTATGAAGGTGTTGAAGTTAATAAAAGTGGCTAGAGAGACCTTTGGGCTGGCATTGGAAGTTCTCATTTAATTTCGTCTAGTATTTGTTTGCATGAATTCTTGAATGTTTTTAGTTTTAATAGGTTTGCGAGACATTGTCTTTGTATTGATGAGACCCCTTTTCCATTAATACAAGATGTAGTTCCTTTTTTTCAGGTATTGTCATGACACATCATGTCTTTTATACGTAGTTATGCATGTAGTGATTCTCTATTGCTGACACCATTGTGTTGTGATGATATCCATGAAGTTATGCCTCGTGTTTCCGCCTTGGCGGGGTGTGACATGACCACCTCAAAAATCATCATTTCTATCGAAATGAAATGACTAAATATCTAAATTGAAACTTCTCACATATCAATTGCAACTCATATACCTTATCACACAATATTAAATGCACTAATTGAATCTTGCACACTAACTCAAATCACATAACACCTAGTTAGGCTAACACTATTGGTTAAACTATCCTGGTTTGATCATGCGTGTCACATATACCTTTTTGATTCATTTGAGGTTCAGAAAACTTTGCTTTTAACTGTGCTCTTAACTTATTGTTTTTAAAAATCTGATCATTTAGCGTTTGTTGCAAAGAGTCAGTTTGAAGTTTGGTTTTTGCCCGTGTTTGTTTGATTGAATCATACAGCTTTTTATATTATAACTTAATGTGTTCTCGTTCCTTAACTAAGGAAGAGACCTTAAAAGTTAGAGACATGATCTGATCCTTTATTTTTTGAATCTTTGAATCATCAAACTTTGGTGATTCAGATTGAGCTAACCGATGATTCAACTCATTGAGTACGTGTATCTTGTCTTGAAATTGCACCTTTAGATCACTTATCTCAAAAGATTAGTTATTGATTGCTTGAACCAAATAATTATTATTGTTTGTTTGAGAATCATTAATCATTTTTTCTTTGTGATTTTAAAAAGCAATGTCAAGAGAAATGATGCATTCCTCAAGTTTTGCAAAACATTTTCTCAGTTCACATAATGACTTGTTTGATTCTTGAAGATCTAAAAGCACGATGTCAAGACTTTTACACTTTCCACAATTATCAACTTCATTCAACGAACGCAAGTAAGTGCACATAATATCACAAGAGATATTTTCCTCTAAAAGTCGCTCGTTGTTGATTAAAAGTGTTTCTTTTCTGTTAGAATTCGAGAAAAGACTCGGTCACTTCCAAAAGTGTAATAGTAAAGCTCATAGCGTAATATTTGGAAACTTACCAAGCTAACCGGGTCAACATAAGTCATCCTTATGTTGACCGGCCATAGTGATGGTATATATACCCCTCTCCATGCCTTGGAGAGGGTTGGTTGTTCATTTGGTTATTCACACATAATACATTTTCCTTTCCTTTCTCTCTTTAAGTGCTACAACCCACTTTCTCTCTCTAAACTTTCTTTCTATCTTGTCTATTGTTAATTGATTTGATACATCTACAATTGGTATAAGTCGCCATGGGGTGATATCGTGAGCTTGTGTGCGTTTATATCTTGTTTAGATCATTAGTTATAGTTATTTTTGGTTTTCGTGTCTTAGAAAATCAAACCTGGATTTTTGTGTTTAAAAGTGTTAAAATATGTGTTTTAAGCAAGATCTAGGTCTAAGATAACTAGTTGTGCAAGAAAAATCAAGGTAAAACGTCAATGGGTGAGTTTTGGTGATTTTTGTTGAAAAGGTACGTTTTTATTTGAAGCTAGCGAAATATGTTTTGAAGGAAGCGAAATATGTTTGAAGCTAGCGAAACATGTATGTAAGCGAAATATGTTGCAAGCGAAATATGTATGTTAGCAAAATATGACATGTTGACCTTAAGCGATTTATGTCATTTCTAGGTAACTAACTCTGCTTAATTTTTCTTTGGTCAAGAGAAATATGTTCAAGCGAAATATGGTCCCAAGCGAAATATGTTTATAAGCGATTTATGACAGGTTGTTAGTTCAAGCGAAATACGTTGTTGTGTAAGACGAAACTCTGTCCAATTTTCATATTTCAAGCAAAACATTACATTTGTCATATTCCAAGCGAAACATTACATCCAAGCAAAACATTACATCAATCGAAATATTACATCAATCAGCAAAAAGATTTTATTTTCTAAGGTTTGTCTTACTTTGTAAAATCCCATGAAATACTTGGATTTCTCGGTTTTAGTGAAGATTTGTAAAATCCCGTGGAATGTCAATCTTAATCACCAACAACAACAAATCTTAACACAATCCTCCTTTATCAGTGTTCGATCAATCTTTAATCATTTTACTTTTTAATTAATTTAAGATGGCTACTTTAGCTGAACACATCATTGTTGCTGGAGCTGAGAACCGTCCTCCAATGCTTGAAAAACCAATGTATGATTCATGGGCAAGTCGTATACGTCTATTCATCAAAGAGAAGAAACATGGTAGGATGATGCTTGATTCAATCGATAACGGTCTATTGGTTTACCCAACTGTTGAAGAAAATGGGCAAACTAGACCTAAGAAATACTCCGAACTCACTGAAGCATATCAACTTCAAGATGACTGTGATGTTCAAGCAACAAATATCATTCTTCACGGTCTTCCACCCGATGTGTATGCACTTGTTAACCATCAAGAGGCGGCTAAGGATATTTGGGATAGAGTCAAGATGCTAATGAAAGGCACTGAATTATCATACCAAGAACGTAAATGCAGATTGTACAACTTGTTTGATAAGTTTGCCTATGTTCATGGTGAAACACTGTATAAGTACTACTGGAGATTCTCTTAGCTGATCAATGACATGCATACGATTGGGATGACTATGCAACAAGTTTAAGTCAATACCAAGTTTTTGAATGCTCTTCTATCGGAATGGAGCAAGTTTGTCACTGATGTGAAGTTAGCTAAGAGTTTGTATACCACCAACTATGATCAGTTGTATGCATACCTTAGTCAACATGAACGACATGCTAATGAAGTTCATATCACGCGTGAAAGATATCCAAATCCTCTTGCATTAGTAGCCAACTCTCCAACTCTATACAATCCATCTCAGTCACCACAACATTCAGGTTCTTTAATGTATCCATCTCCCCAACAATTCACACCAGTTTATGCAACACCCATTCATTATCCACACCATCACACTCTAGTCAATCCACAACAACATTCAATTTCCCATCAACCATTCATATCTCCATCAGTGACACAACAATCTCAAGCTGAATTTCCCTAATTGGACTCTAGTTTTGCTGTTCCTATGTTTCAGCAAGGAGAAGATCCGATTGAATGCATTAACAAAGCAATGGCATTTCTGGCTGTTGTAGCATCAAGGTTTCCACCATCAAACAATCAACTCAAAACATTGTCTAATCCTAGAAATCAAGCAACCATTCAAGATGGTAGAGTCACCGTTCAACAAGTTCAAGGAAGACAAAATCAGAGTTATGCTGGTACAGGAAACAAAGGAATTGCTACTACTTCAAAGGGAAATTTTGCAGCTAGTCAACCAAGAGTTGTGAAGTGTTATAACTATCAAGGAGAATGGCATATGGCGAGACAGTGTACTCAGCCAAAAAGGCCAAGGAATGTTGCATGGTTTAAGGAGAAATTGATGTTAGCCGAAGCTCAAGAAGCGGGTCAGATATTGGATGAAGAGCAACTTGTATTTTTAGCATACCCCGGTATATCAGAAGCTCCAGTTGCTCAGTAGACAATCCCTCATAATTTAGCTTTCCAAACTAAAGACTTGGATACATATGACTCAGATTGTGATGACTTATCCTCAGCTAAAGCGGTTCTAATGGCAAATCTTTAAAGCTGTGATCTTGAAGTTCTCTTTGAGGTACCATATTCTGATTCTTATCTGAATGATATGATTAATCAAGATGTGCAAGAGATGCACTATTCTGAACAAACACATATTGACGACTTTTAAGATAATGAGATACATAGTGATAGTAATACCATTCCGTATTCTTAATATTTGCAAGAGTCACAAGATACGATTATTCAGGATACTAATTCTTCTGCACCTAATGATTTATTGGTGCTATCTTTGGTTGAACAAATGGCTGATCACGTAGCTCATTTAGATAAGGAAAATCAGACAAATAAAATGGTAAATGAATCGTTAACCGCTGAGCTTGAGAGATACAAAGAACGAGTCACCATTTTTGAAAAATACTTAATGTCGATTTGAATAAACGTGAATAATTAACAGATTCTTAAATGGATGATTTAATTCGGAATAGAAATGCAAAGCTTGCGGCTTTTCAGCAGGATATCGATACACTTAAAGAAACTCTTTCTAATAATGTCAAAGAAAAGGAGTCTTTATCAAAAACATTAACTGTTTTCAAAACAGAATCTAAAGAAAAAGAGTCTAAATACATTGACAAGGAAATTGTTTTGGAAAAACAAAATAAAGAACTGGAGAATATTATTTGTAAGATGTATCGATCTACGCAAGCAATGCATATGCTAACGAAACCACAAGTTTTTTACGATGACACTCACAAACAAGCTCTTGGTTATCAAAATCCGTTCCATCTTAAAAAAGCTCAGCGGATTCAACCAACATTATATGATGGTAGTGTTATTGCTAAAGAACATGCTGTGATTTCTGTGATTGATGATGAAGAGACATTGATTTTGGAAGAAGAGAGTCGATCAAAGATGCTTGATAAACAAAATGATCCAATTTCAATAGAAAAGAAAATTAAGATTTCTCCAATTGATTATTCAAAGTTGAATAAGATAAAAGAAGATTTTGGTAAACGTTTTGTCACTCAAAAAGAATTGTCTGCAGAACAAGCTTTCTGGTTAAAACATTCGTCCCTTTCTGAAACACCCGTTACGTCACATACACCTGTTAGAATTGAAGCTCCTAGTGAACTTCCTAAGGTAAGTTTGGTAAATGAAAGTCTTAAAAAGCTAAAATATCAACTGGCCAATTTTGACAAAGTGGTGAAAAAGAGACTAACATCTGATGCTATTACTGCGGGGTCTTGGGGTTTTGAACATACAAAAGAGTGTTTTGTAACTGAAATAATTCCATTTTTAAAAGTTTTAAAAGACACATTTAATGCGTTTGATAAAACTCTTCTAGATGAAATTACTGAAGTTCAAACTAGTACAAACTAGATTAATAAAACAACTGGAAGCGGCTGTTGAACAGTTTCAATAGACAAAAATGCTTTTGAAATTCAAATCAAACAAACAACTAAGCATTGATCAATGAACAACACTTTAAACAAACAGGGCGAGCAGGGAGTGGGTACCTCAGGAATGAAATTTGGGGTATGGTCTATATGCTGTGAATTTTATGGATAGTTTTGATGTGAAAAAGTCATGTGTGAATGTATGCAATAAGTGTCTGGAATTTAAGACCAAGCTTCTCAAAAAGAAAGATTTGATTGAAAAAGATGTTTACGATAAACTTTTGAAAAGTTATTCAACACTTGAAAAGTATTGCATTTCTTTCTTTTGGAAAGGGGTATAACGACTCAACTCAATCAAGAAGTTTTTCAAAAGGACAATTTTCGTGAAAACCAAAATGCTCCTACATTTAATCAATTATTTGAATTAAATGAATTGAAAGCTCAGTCATAAGAAAAGGACACGATCATAAGAAAGTTGAAGGATAGGATTAAATCTTTGAGTGAAAAAGATAGTTTGGAAAATGTAAAGAAAGACATTGATAAGATTGAAACAATCAACATTGAGTTGGAGCATAGTGTGGCAAAATTACTTTCAGAAAATGAAAATTTGAGAAAAGAACAAGAACATTTGAAATCAATTTACAAAGACCAATTTGACTCAATTAGAAAGACACGTGTTCAATCAAAAGAACATTGTGACTCTTTAATTGCTCAAATTAATGCAAAGTCTGTTGAAAACTCAGATTGATGTCTAATGCTCACTTCAAGAAAAGGTTTTTGCTAATCAGCTTTGAAAAATGAATTAAAGGAAACTTAAGGGAAAATATGTTGTCGATAACTGCGGTTTCAAAACCTAATGCCACTATTACTTCAGGAATGTTCAAGCTAGACATCAAACCTATTTCTCATAAACTTCAGAACTATAGGGATGCCCATGAGATTTATATTGACAAGACTATAGAAAATACTGATACTCTTAATGGATTTGTAGAACGCGCTAGAAAACAGAATCCTAGTGAACCACTATTATAAATCCTGCTTGCCATGTTTACGATAAAAATAACACGTATCAGGAATTATTTATGTCAATGTCCTCTTCTGACATCGCCCGCCCTAATTCACCAAAACCTAGTGAGAAGTTAGTTGTTGTCACACCAATGAACAAGGACAAAAGTGTTAGATTTATTGAACCTGTCACATCTTCAAGCAATATTCTCAAGCAGACCAATTCTCTTAAAACCAAAGATTCTAACAAGCCTTTGTTGACTTCTACAGGAGTAAAACCTACTACTAGTTCTAGCGGATCAAAGCCTTCAGGCAATACAAAGAACAATAGGATCACGCGACCACCAAGTAGCAATCAGAAGAATAAAGTAGAAACCACTCTAGGAAAGTTAAATCTAGTTTGAATAAGACAAATTCTGTTTTTGAACCTATCAGTAGAGCACTTGTTAAGCATTCTGTAAGAAATGTATAACAACCCTAAATTTTCATCAATATAATATCCATCTATTAAATTAGATGCACTTTATATACCTCCTTTTTACAGGGAAATTTTTGCTTTATTTCATTATGCAACGTAACTTGCATCTCTACAGTAAACGAGCTCACACAACCTCTATCAATGCCATCTCTATCTATGTTTACATCATGTAAGCATCCTAATATGTCAAGTCTATATCCTAATATCATTTTTACTAAATACATTATCCATTTAACATACTTTTCAAAACATTATATCAAAACAAGCATTAAACGTTAAACGTTTATATCAAAACACTAATTATATGTAATGTATACATATAAAATGAATGTACAAGCCTTTAAAGCATGTGTACAAGTATCAATGCATAATATTTGAATTATATTTTCCCTCCAAATCAATGTACAAGTCTTAAACACACAATGTACAAGCTAATCATGCCTAAAAACCTAATTAGGTCATTTAAGCTCCTAAACCATGTTTAAACTTTACACCACTTTAACACAAGGTACAAGCACTTAATGCATGACTTTTAAACCTTAAACCTAAACCCTAATTCATCCTAAACCCTAATCTAAAACCCTAAAACCCTAAAACAAAACTCTAAACCCTAATTTCACTTTCAACTAAAAACTAAACCCTAAACCTAAAACTAAGCCCTAAACCTTAATCCTAAGCCCTAATATCAATCCTAACACTAATCCTAAACCTTAATCTACCCTTAATCCTAACCCTAACTCGAATTTTAAGTCAAAAACCCTAACCCGAAAGCAAAACAAACCCGGCACCCCTTTTTATCCATTTTTGACCCATTTTACACCCAAGCTAGCAACCAAGCACCTCAAGCACCTCTATGACATCACCAAGCAAGCAACCAAGTAGCTTACAAGCACCTCCATCACCTCCTTGTCTTCCTTTTTAGCCGTGGCCTCCAAACAACCATTCCACACCTTCATGGCTAGTTCTAGCCTTCATTACTCATCCTACTAGCATACCTTACTCACCTCAGCTAGCTAGGACACTTATCAAACCCTTAGATACCAAGAAAACTTAGGCACCAAGGGTCTTGAGCCTATAAATAGCCGAACTCCCCATTCCTTTCAAATCACACCTCAAAAACTCATATACTCATCAATGGAGTCTTAACTCAGATCAAGGAAGGTCAAGAGAAGTCCCTAAGCTCATAATAGAAGCCAAGAATCAAGAAAAACAAAGCCTTGAAGCCGTTGCTAGGCGTACGAACCCGAAAACCCCATTTCGACCCATTTTAGCTCAAGTAAGCCTAAGATCTTGTTCCATAAGCTTATATTCCGGCTTCTCTGGACTATGTCCCAGCTTCACCGGGAAAAACTTATTCTAGCTCTTCTAACTCATTTGGCGTAGTTCCAATAGCTTCACTAACTCTTTCGCTTTTTCATGATGACCCCTACATGAAGGTATTGCAAGCATTTTATGCTAAAGAATCACCTATTCCACCACCAACTATTGTGCCTCCATCTTCAATGTTTAATCCTCAAGAATTCTTTCTTCCCGAGGGATTATTGTCACCTAAGAAACATAACCGATCATCCTCCTCTACTTCTACCCTACCTCAAGAATTTGAGATGGGAGAAAGCTTTCGTAAGACAAGTTTGGAACGTTACGAGGAGCAAATTGAGGAAATTTTGAATCACCTAGATGAACTCTCTCTCAACCGCATTGAACACATAGAAGACAAAATAGAAGGTCTCGGAAATGGCTGGGTGATTATACAACAAGATTTTGACAATCTGGAGGCTGAACTCCAACAAGCTCGTGCTTAAATTACTAAACTTCAAAAGAAGCAAATGGGAAATAACCATAAGATTTATCTGGCTTGCTTCAGGATTACTGAAGAATACTAGTAATCTTTGATATTATGCAAGAACTAGAGAGAGAAGTGGGTTGGAAAGTTTCTAGAGAGAGAAAGATGATAATATTATTAAGTGTGTGAAAAATAAGAAATGAAACAACCAACCACCCTCTCCAAGACATGGAGAGGGTATATATACTACATACATAGGCCGGCCATGGGCTTTACTAAAGCTTCCATGGGCCTTGGGCCATATTAGCTTACTAAGCTTATCATATGTTAAACTACGGACTAAGACTATTACAACTTGGAAGTGACCGATACTTTTCTTGTTTCCAACACCCAACAAGATGGATAAGAGATGTCTCACTACCTCTTAATGTGTTTTGACTTTTTTTCTTCCTTTTTTTATCTTTTAGCTTTTTACTTTTTTTTTCTTTGATTTCTTTTTTTATTTTATATTATATATTTCTCGTCTTTTTCTTTCGTATTGATGATACATTTAGAGAGAATTACGTCGCTATTTCTTTTAAAATAAAAAATATTAAATATGATGATATGATGATGATATAAATGCTCAAACTTATCATAAGAGTCTTTCAACCAATAATAATATTTAAATAATTTTTTCAATCAAATAGTAGCATGTATATTTTGAGTATTAACTTGAATTATTTTCTTTCAAAAATATTTTAATTGTTACATGACAATGTTAAACATATTCTAAGATATTCTACTTTTTTCATAATTTTATCACCGTAAATTAATTGATAGTGATAGTTTTAAGAAATGACGAAGATGTTTAACAACATGAGAATATAACATACCAACAAGATAATATATAATTAATTTGCGAGATTAAAGTGCGACACAATATCTTTGAATGTTTTGCTATAACACAACTTATTTATATGTTGCTAGGTCGTGTTAGTTCGATGACTCAACTGTCCTATTTAATCTTTATAATCGCTTATGTATCGTAAGAATGAAAGTGTTATATATTAATATCATTCAGACACCTTTTTTTTTACACAAAACAAACAATATTATTTCATTCAGATTCAGATATTTACTCCTCAGATTCAGAGTCTCTTAATAAACAAACAACATCTTCGGGACAAAAGTGGAATTACCGTAAGGCAAGAAGAGATGAACATAATGAGAATCTTGAAAGCCTATAGGCAAAGAAGAGCGACTTTAAGGGAAAGAACATCTCAATATCT
Source organism: Tanacetum coccineum (assembly GCA_026074375.1). Lineage (NCBI taxonomy): Eukaryota > Viridiplantae > Streptophyta > Magnoliopsida > Asterales > Asteraceae > Tanacetum > Tanacetum coccineum. The sequence goes on from BQNB010079106.1 coordinate 14,190, forward strand.
TATAAAGAGGGTTGCTCGAGAGAGTGAAAATAATAAGAAAACTTAAAGAGAGAAAGTAGAGAGAGAAACAAGAAAAGAAGATTAGATTAGAGAGTTGGTGGATTATAAGTGATAGAAATGTAACCAACACCGACACCAAGTTGTGGTGATGGGTTATTTTATTACCCATGCTTTGCTAGCTTGGCACTTGGGCTTTCTAAACGGGTCGGGCTTGGTTTAACTTGGGCTTTGAGCCCGAAACACGGACAATATTAGATTACAATCCAAGCCCATTGAACCTGACTAGCCTATTACAATACAAGACCTAGTTTGACTTTCTAAGATCGATAACATTCTTGTTGGACTTAATTTATTCAAGGCTAACAATCTCCCCCAATGTTGAGGTCTCTTTCTTCAAACTCCTCTGTACCACCGATGACATTGAAGATATGATGTTTGACGTTTATGCTTTGCCTTGTTTTGGTCTTGTCTTGTTTGTAACGGCTTTGTTCATTCATGCTTTGTGATCTTGATTTTGAGCCTTTATCTTTTGACTTTGAGTTCTTGAGATCGTTATCTTGCATCATCTCCTTGACTTGAATCATCTTGATTTGACTTCCTTGATCAACTTGTGCTCTTGACCAACATGCTATTCTTGTACATTCTTGTTGATATATGTGATTATAAGTATAACAATCTCCCCAATTGATATTCTTTATTTGACTTTGAGCCGCTTTGATGGTGGGGGAAGATTAATTAAAATCAACTATCTTGACGTTGAATGATTGGACTCTTGAAAGCTTTGAGTTGAGCATTGGTTTATGATCCGACTTCGCTGGAAAATGAGGCTGCAATGCAACCCGTCGTCTTTATCCTGAAATAATTAGTTAGCCATAAAAGATGGAATAGGCTTTTGTCATTCATCTTGAGTTCGGTTGCATTAACCTCCGGTTTCCCATTTTATAGTATAATTAATATACTGTGTTGGTAGTAGTAGATCAAATGAATTTCCTTGGAACAGTGTTTCTAGCTCAAATGAAGTAGGTTCTTTAACACAGATGTATTAGATTCACCATGCTTGCTAGTTCTCATTACCAGAATGTCTCAAAGCAGACAACACGGTAAGAGTAAATCAGATAGTTACTATCTTTCTGATTAAGTCATCAATTCATTTACTGGACCAAAATTGATATCCAGTTATCACAAGCTTGATTCATATAGAATCTTGCAAGTCACCTACCAAGAGCTTGTTTGATGTTGGCTCAAGCAGGATTTCCATCTTCACTGTGAATACTTAAGTATCACTCGGATGTTCTGGCAAGATCTTTTTTTAGGATAATGCGTAGGACCTCTTTGTTACAATCTTGTGATCTTTATGGTGTTCAACAAGTGTGTTTTGAATTGTGTCCAATGTCGTTCTATGTTGATCTCTTCTTGGCTCTAGACTCGATTTGTGCACTTTTGGTTTTAGTAATCGGAGGCTGGAGCAGACTGCCACCTATTCAATATCAACAATCTCGGAGTGAGATGTCTATAGATAACGTGTGTTTATCTCCTTGGACAATTGAGACAAGTTTTCTTTTTGACAGAAACTAATTGGTGAGGAGGGTTGTGCATTTGCATCATTGGTCCATGATGTCGTCTTTAATATCAACAATCATCTTTGTGATTTTGATAGATTATGTATTGACCTGGTTTCTACCTAAGTTGTGTGGAGGGCTTCTTTCTTTTTACCCTTTATCCATACATTTCATTTCTTTCTTCAACCCTTCATATGTCTTACCTAAGGACGTCATTACTATTCACATTGTTGTGATTGTTCAGTGTTACCTCAATCTTAGTCGGCATTTTTCCTTATACATATTTTCTCTCTATCATACCTATAGGCTGCTATTTTCTAACTATAGAGTATCACTGGGTAGATCCATTCGTTCTGTTGGATCGTTAGGACTTATTCCTAACCTAATCCACCTTATGACATTCAGAATCGTCGTGATAATTAATAGGTTGTGGGTATGAGATCGAACCATAATAATATCCATTTTTAACAATGTTATTTTCAAATTCTCCCCATACACATGTGCCCGAGATTCGAAATTGTTTAAGCACATGGAAGGAAAGAATATGCACTTAGAGTCTTTAAGATACAGTCGGTCTATAACATATTTTAATCACATTTTCTCCTATTTTAAATAATAAAAAACTTAGTATTTGAATACAAATTGATTAAAATTTGAATGAAAATTCCATGGGGATGAAATATCATGTCCTATGATATTGGCGATAAATTCAGATTTATGATAGCTCCCCTTCAACGGTATATGTGGGATACCAATATTTATTTAAAAAATTGACATTTGAATGAAAAATTGATTATGACACCAAAAAATGTTAAAGACGTGTGAGATGACTTAGTTGGAACAATGTATATTTTCAATTGACACTTAGGTTTCCACATTTGTAATTTCCCAAAATGTGTGTGGGATACATTAAATTGACATTTATGAGATGTATCCCGACACATTAAAAGGCTTTGTGTTTTATAAAGCTCCCCCTCAGGAAAATTGATTTCAAAATGACAATTCTTAGTACTACATTCTTGAAAATTATTCGACGTAGGGTTTAGTGCGTGATGAACACTCAATTTTAAAAAATATCATTTTTATGAGAAAATACCACAAATTATTATTGTAGACAATTTTTGACATTGGAAAGTATTTTGGATTTTGTGGTTTCAACGATTTTAAAAACATTGATTAGAAGATTCTCTTTATATTTTAGAGCAAGCGCACTGAAGCGTTACATACCTATTAATTCGGGATACGAGTTATGTACTGAAAATTGTAAATAGTCATAGAGAATAAATTTTGGAATTGACATGTTTTGAAAGCATTTGAAAACTCCTGTTCGAACTTCATTTTACATGCCCATGTCGTTGTTAATCAAATTTCTGGCTTCGTAATGTTATCGATTCTAAGAGACATGTCGAGGATGATTCTTTTTTGTTTTTTTTGATATTTTTTCTGATTTTATATTTTGTTTTTACTAGGTTTTATATTTTTCTAATTTATTTTTTCATTATTTTTTATAAATCAAAATAAGAGAGAATAATATATTTACCAAATTGATGTTTGATGGATTCAAGCAGATTCAATTGCAGAACCTCTAGTTTTCTGTAGTCAAACATCTCATACCGAGTGCTATGAACAAGATACTTAACATATCTTCCGATAAAGCTTTTGTAAACAAGTTCAGCTAACTGGTATTCAGTTTCGCAATGAATAATTCAACAAATACCTTTTCAACCTGTTCTTTATGAGTTGATATCTGACATCGATGTGTTGGTACGAGAATGCTTGGACTGTATTGCATGTGATGGCTATGGCTGGCTTTGAGTCACAATAATAGGTAATTTTATCTAATGTCGGAAGCCATAATATGTGAGATGAGTTCTCAACATAGAAACTTGTCTCGAACACGCAGTTTAAAGACACATACTCGGCTTCTGTGAAAGACATTGAGTGCAGTACTGCTTTTTGGAATGAAAGCTGACTTACTTATCACACCTAGAAATTGTATGCCACCAGATGTACTCTTACGTGAATCGAGACAGCCCGCGTGATCTGAATCTGAAAAAGCAGTTAGTTCGAAACTGGTGTCCTTTGGATACCAGAGACCCATGTTAATGGAGTCTTTAAGGTACCGAAAGATCCGTTTAACCGCAGTGAGATGTTTCTCAGTCGGTTTCGCTTGATAGCGAGCACAATAACATGTTGCATGTACAATATCTGGTCTACTTGCTGTTAAGTACATGAGTGCTCCGACCATACTATGATATTTCGTTTGGTCGACCGGAGTACCACTCAAGTCAGCATCAAGGTGTTTTGTAGCCATTGGTGTACCAATGCTATCACATGAGGTCATACCATGCTTTTTAAGTATCTCTTGAGCATACTTAGCTTGGTTTATAAAGATACCACGAGGAGATTGGTGGATCTGAATTCCTAAAAAGAATTTCAGCTCCCCCATCATAGACATATCAAACTTGCTGTGCATTAGTTTTCCAAATCGTTTTGAAAGTTTTGGGTTCGTAGAACCAAAAATTATGTCATCAACGTAAATTTGCACAAGCAATATGTCTTCCCCATGTTTAGTTATGAACAAAGTTGGATCAATAGAACCTTTTGAGAATCCTTCGGATACCAGGAAGTTGGAGAGTTCATCATACCACGCTCTTGGTGCTTGTTTGAGACCATATAATGCTTTCTTGAGACGGTAAATTTGTCAGGATTATATGGAGTCAACAAATCCATTGGGTTGGTTTACGTTATCCTTCTCCTTCAGATGTCTGTAAAGAAATGCTGTGTTAACGCTCTTTTGGTACTCTATAAATGATTTGTGTGTAGATACTCAATGATCAATAGTCCAGCTTCCAACCCGAGCAACTGGTGCAAATGAAGAAAACTTCTTTCAAAATCAAATTCCTTCCTTTTGAGCATATCCTTTAGTCACAGATGAGATTTGTTTGCGATGATAGTATTTTCCTCCTCACGTTTGTTTTTCCAGAGCATTTTAAGTTAATGACATTTTTTACCAAATTGGTCTGTCGACTAATTTCCCATACATCTAATTCGATCAACTGATTGAAGGTTCTTCCTGATTGTTCAATCCATGCAGAATCAGGCATGGGCTTCATTTGTTGTTCTTTGGTTTTGTGGATCGACTCACGGTGAGTGCGAACACTATACATCTTGCCATCTGTTTCTAGCTGAAGGTCTTGTTCTATCTGATTGAGACAGGCTTTATAATGACTTGTTCTAATGGATGAATCTTTTGTCCATCGTTCGTGCGGAAGGATGGTGGTTGATAGAAAGTATGCATTATTTTGTTGAATCAAACATGACGATGACGTGGTCCATCCCCTTGTTCTTGTACCGGTTACTGAAGAGATGTTGATTAAATTTTTTTTTTCAAAACTTTCGTTTCGTCAAATTGTGATTTTTCTGTATTGGTTTCTGCTTGAATAATGTTTTAGGTGCAAGACACAATTGGTAATTGGAGTTAGAGTTAATGTGTTGATTGAATGTTCAATGGAGGTGGATCTGCAACATCGGTTGTTGTAGAAGTGTGAGTTGTGTTATGTTGTTGACGTTTATCAGGATTATCAGCAGCATGTACAATGGAAGACTTTGACACAACAGGAGAAGTTCCATTGAGTAATTCACTGAACATCGGACTATATAGCAATTCCAGCTCATTTGACGTTGTTACTGTCTCAGCAATTTGAGGAACATTTTCTTGACTTTGTGGACTAGGACTTAAACTGTCTTGTCTAAGTACCGTTGTTGGACATTGTGGACCGGGGTTAGAACCGACATGATCTGTCGCCATTTAAGGCAATTCGTCAAAGTTAACATGAATTGTTTCAACTATCATTCTTGTTCTCTTGTTAAATACCCTGTAAGCCTTTGACTGAGTTTAGGTATTACCCAACAAAATATACATGCATCACCTTTTTGTTCCCTTAATTTTATCAAGATTTTCACCATCTCTGACGATTGTAGCAAAGGATACCAAAGATGTGAAAGACTAACTGACGGTTTCCGGGCATTGATGATATGGTAAGGTGTTTTCTCATGTCGAGGAATTACAAGTGAACGGTTTTGAGTAAAACATGCTCTATATTCATTTGTCTCAGCCCAGTAGAAAAAAAAGGTACTTTAGCGGCGCTTAGCATTGTTGAGCAGCCTCAACAGAGTACGGTATTGTCTTTCAACAATGCAGTTTTGTTCGGTGTTTTAGAGCCAAATGTTGACGTTTCTTGTTTATTCCCTTTTTGCAAAGTCATGCATGAAAAGTTTTTATAAGAAATTTTGTGCCTTTGTCAGTTTCGAACGTTGTAACTTGATGCATGAAGTACCTCTTTGGACAAGTGTAACGGAAATCAATGAGACTCCAGGTGTTGCATCTTTGGACCTCAAGAAGTGAGTCCAGGTATATCAGGAGTAGTCATCAATAATTACGAGAACACACTTTTTCTTGAATGCTTTCCTACCCGCATTGGACACAGAAGTCACGTGTAGAAGTTTGTAAAACACGTTACTTTTTTGAGCGCTTCGGGTAGTCTTTAGTGTGAAAAGAATTTCTTTTTGCTTTTCCCTGCTCACAAAAGAACTTTATAATGATCTTTGACGAATTTTAGCTTTGGAAGGCCATTCACAATATTATTCTTTGAAAGCAAGTTGATGGTGTCGAAGTTTAAATGAGATAGACGACGATGCCATAACCATGCTTAAGACGACGTCGCTTTAGCCATTAAGCAAATTGGATTGGGAGTTGTTGAGTCTTGCAGAGAACAAGGAATACAAATCTTGGCCACGAGAACCTTGTGAAAGATCATTTCCCTTAAATCATGATATTATACATGTAGACTTCTAAAATAAACTTCCAAATCCGATCTAGAATTTGCCATACGGAGATAAATTTTGATTAAGCTCCTTGACGTAATAAACCCTTTTGTAGTAATTGTTCTTGAACCAGGTTCTCCTTAGCCAAGAATTGGTGCAATTTGATCATTTCCAAACTTGACCGTTCCCAGAAATTTCTCCACAAAATTAGTTAGAAGTTTGAGATTTTCGGTCATGTGCTTTGAGCACCCAGAGTCTACGATGAATAGAACTATCTCGACGAGCTGCAAAAGAATTAGAAGACGATGGAGTATTGGACACAGTGGAACACCTAGGAGTCTTATGTTCCAAAATATTAGCAGTTCTAGATGCATTTCCTAGAGGCATACTAACGTTTGGGTTAACATTTCCTTTTTGAGACTTAGGTTTCCAATTATAAACATCCGGGGTGGAGTATACTTAGGGGATACCACTAACGTGCATGTCTTTCTAACTTGCTCATATAACTTTCTAGTTATGTTTCAGTTTTTTGGAAGTGTGTGTCTCGTTGCAACGGTTTTCTTACTGGATGTTGCAACAGATTGGTTCACATTCTGCTTGGGTTCTCTAGTACTAATAGGCACAACCATTGGTTGTCTAGTCCTAGAATTCACGCCATTGATATAATGTAGAACACACAAATCATGATTGTCATTCAACACACATTTTCCACAAGTAACACATTCAAAGGTAACATTCGAGGTCTTAGCATTCAAACTGTCATTACACGCAGTTACAAACGTTTTATTATTAGAAAACTTAAAATGCCTACGGTGGTCTTCTACATTTTGCTTCTTCCCTTGACTATTGTTAGGCATGACTCTATCTTCCAGTTGATTGCTCTTAAGCTGTGGTCTTGCTAATAACACTTTTCGTGGAATTACTCTGAGAGAAGTCACGCGTTTGTTAGGTTCCCTAATGTCTTGAGCAACTGAGGTTGTTCTAGTTTAGTTTGCTTTGTGTTCACTTTATACATTCATTGGCTGCAATCTCATTTTTGTGTTCTTGGAAATTGGCAACATATTCTGAGGCTATATCTGTGCAGTGATGGTTTTGAAAATCATTGGGACACATTTTTATGGGTAAAACTGCTTTGACTTGAGAAATCTTTCTTTGCAAGAGAATCTGAAAAAAATAAAGCTGGTTTACCTAAACTGGATTGTTACTTTGACTTTTTAAAGCATTCGCGTTGTCGAATTTAACTGAAGATTTTCAAAACTTAGTTTCCACATATTTTCCTTGTCATATTTCTCTATGAGTTTTTTCACTAACTTATTGCAATCCTTTGTCTTGTAATTGAGCTGTTTCAAATCTTGAATTTTCAAATTATGTTCATGTTCTTGAAGAAATACGTTTGATGATTTTCTTTAAAAGATTTATCATTTTTTATCTTTTCTTTACTCTGTTGTAAATCAATGTTCAAGATTAATCATTGTTTACTGAGTGCTTCAAAATCTTTGATAATTGTTCCTACTTTTTGAAGCTCTTTTCAGATGTTTACTATTTTTCACAGTTTCTACGTAATCACATTGCAAATTAGTAAATTCATCCCGATCGTGTTCACACCAAAGCTATTGCATTCATAGTGAAATCAACCATAGTAAATACTTCCTTGAAAGTCAGGTCGATTTATTCAAATACTGTTTTTTTTTTTGAGTTTTCTAGGTGCGATTTGAGAAGTGTATACTTCTGTTTCAAGAGATTAAAGTATCTCAAATCAGCAAAACCATTTTCCTCGTTTCAAACACAAGTGAAAATTTTATTAGTCTTGCAAGTCTGCTAATTGGGGGCCATATTTTCCTTCTATTGTGTTTCTATGTAAGGATCGATGTTACCAAAATATTGTTCTTTTGGCACTTATTTGTTTGCAACGTTCCACTCCGTCAAATATTGTAGGTCAATCTCTTTTTTAATCTTGAAAAGTTATTTAGAGCTTTTACACTTTTGATCCCAAGGAATGTTTCATCCATTCATTTTTTCTAACAAAGTTGTTTGTTTACGAAAAGACTCTTTGGAAAATTTCCTTATTAGAAGATGTATGCCTTCATCTTTGAGTTTTGAAAATAGTGTTGTTAGCCGATTTCCCGTTGTGCGAACGAACCAAATCATAAAGATTTTTCAATCATGATCATAATCAATCGGTTTGATTTAATCGCTTAATTTTTGATCGATGTCTTTTTCAGACGAATCAGTTTTAGTCAGATTCATGGGGCGTAAACATTAACGCAGATTATATATTATAGCAACCTATATTCATATCAGTCTGAGTGATTCTCTCTTTGAGCTGTCTTGAGGAAACTCAGGTTTTGCAAAAACTCGTTTTACAATTACGATTAAGCATAGTCATTGTTGCATGAACTGATTGACGGTTTTATATACATATCATTCAAAACTTGACTTTGTTTTCTAAGCAATGACTTTATAAAGTTCTTGTCTTCGCGAGGTTTCTGTAAAGGCTTTATCTGAGCATCGTTTTGCTTGTTGAATTATGGGTGATGGTTTCTTGATGTGCACAAAAGCTCTTTTCATATCCGAAATCGTTTGATTTTTAAATAATTTATTTTTTGTAGTATATGCATTAGATGACTTTTCAAATTGATTTTGTATGACTTTAATCCCCTTTAGCTTTGCACAATCAATTTCCATCTTTGACGTATAATTCATATCATTATACTTTTCAAGTTACGCTTTTAGGAATTCTTTAGGTCTTTTAACATAACTGATTAGTCTTTGATAGTACATTGTTGCTTCTTTGAATTGGCTTATTTGAAGATTCTACTTTTATTCTTAGTTTTGAAATCATTATTTTCACTTTCAATTTATCAACTAACTCCTTCGTTTGTGTTTTCCAAATATTTATTCGGTTTTTTTGTTGTCTTCAATTTCACATTTTTAGTTTCTGAATTAAAGTTAGCAAGCAAAATCACGTTCTTTGTCAAGTTTCATCAGTTTCATCCTGGTCATTCCTAAGACTCTATCATAAATACCTATATCGATGAGAATCAATAGTGATATTTGTATTCTGTCACCTTGTTCCCGTCAGATATATATGTCATTATTGATTAAGGTTGCTCAGAGGATGTTCATTTTATTATGGTAAACAATTATAGTTGTCATTATTATTTGTTTACTTATGCATTGGCTCTATCATCAAAGATTGGTTCTAGAATTTTCAACTGCGGATCTAGGGTAGTATCCTTAAAGCTGTGCCAGGTACATAAATGTGCTTATACTTCTGATCATTCAGACTCATCTTCAGTATTCAATCTTTTCCAATCAGATTGTTCTGCAATTCAACTGAACCCAGCTTCTTTTTTTGTTTACCACAATAACATCTTTTCCTTGTGATAAGCTGCATCCTTTACTCGTTTTGGTTTCTGACATTCCCTTGATACATGCCCATATTCCTTGCAGTTGTAACATTGAATCCCAGATTTTTGCACTACCAGAGTACCTACATTTTCCTTAGCCCCAGCAACATTGACTGCCCTTTGATTATCATACCCAGTTCCTCTGTTGATTCTTGGAGATAATTATCTTGATTAGACTTCGAATGGTGTTTGATGATGTTTGAAGGTTGTTGTTGTAGTTTGTAGATTTCTTAAACGATGAGAAGAAATTTAAAGCCATGATTTTGTCATCTCCTTTTCCTTTGACATTTCCTCTTCTTCAGTAACCGTTTAGCTGGTTTTGGATCCATAATAGGGCAAAAGAGTAAACATGCGTTTCCTTTGTTTCTGGTAGACTGTTGCGATCTGGTGAGGAATATTTGAGTGTTTTGAGTAGTGGTTTTGATGATGGTTTAATGGTTGTTTGTTGAGCACAAGTGCAAGTGGTTTAGCAGTAACGTGCTAGTCTTTCAGGGTCTTATCTATTGCGATGTACCATTACATTGGGTGTTATTCAGAATGTTCATATAAGCTGTGTGATAAGAGACAGTCTTCAGCCTCTTTAACTCTATGCCTTAACAAAGTGTCACAAACCTTTGCCATTCTGGTGATAGTTGAAGTAAGGAACTGGTATTCACTTGATGATTAGTAATCGTGACACTGATTTCGGACAAGCTAATTCATCATTCTTGTAGAACCTGTGAGGTATTACGATTCAAGTGATTCCAACCCATCCCGTGATGTGAATTTTCCAAACTCAATATAAAATTGTTTTAAGATCTTGAAACATTGATTAATTCACCTTGTTTTAAAACTTCGATAGCTTTCCTCATTTACTGCTTTCAGACAAGCATCATACTGTGGAGTAGTATCGTTATCTATCCATGTGAGGTTGATCTGAATGCTTCAGCTTCAGCTATTTAGTGATCTGTATGTCTTGTGAACATTACTTATAGTTATTCCATATTACCTCTCTGTAGTAGTTTCAAGAATTACCTCTGCAATTGGAAACTGTTTTCTCAGCCCATTGTTACGTGTATGGTGGATTTTGGAGAATTGGTGGATGAGTTTCACTGTTTAGTTGGGTGTCAATGTTTCTCTTGCATTCTAGATTTCCACATAATCGTAATTACCTGGTGCTAACAGGGTGGTACGATCTTTGCTGCTTGCTTTTCTGATTGCATTATGAAGAGCATTTGATGATTGAGTTTGCTAATAGGTATTTGAATTTGGACTTTTGTTGAAGTTGTGTTAAAGGATATCGGTTCATAAGTGTTATGAAAATGGATTTGATTTGTGGTTTTAAATGAATAACGTTCACGGGATATTACAAATCTTTGATTAAAACTAAGAAAAGGAATCGTATCTTTCGCTGTGGATTTTACAAAATCAAGATGAAAACGTGAATGAATAATTATTTTGACGTTTCATGTATAATTAGTTGATTGTTGTTTGATTGGTCTGTATGTTAAGTCCAAAATGATGTTCTAAGTCCTTCAAGTTTGTTTGTCTTGATGTTATGTTTTGATTAGACAATGATTAATAGATTCCCAAATTTGGTCAAATACCACATGTTGCGCGGATCGACCTTCGCGGTAAGGTCAATTTTTTTTTTCCAAGAAATTAGGTTTTCAAAACAAGGGTTTTCAATGGACAAAACGCAACCTTGAGACAAAACGCAAGCTGTCCTTGGAAAAACGCAATGAGCAAAACGCAATGACTTGAGCAAAACGCAATGACTTGAGCAAAACGCAACAACGAACACCCCTTCAGATAGGCAAACCACAGCCAAGAAAAAATCTTCAAACTTTCTTGTAAGCTACGAAATGATGTTCTAAAACCACTTCTGTAAGGATGCAAGGAAGTGATTAGCCCCAGAAAGGTACTAGTCTTTAACACTTTTAACCACGAAACAAAGATCGAGCTTTGATTTTTTTTCTTGCTTTTTTCGAACCAAAGAAAAACCAACAAAAAAACCCACGAATTTCTCACAAAACAAACACTAAACACCCCTTGGCGAGTGATACCACATGTTATCCCACTAATTTAATCCATTACACAACAATAATCTTTACCAATATGCTAGAAAATAACTTAGAAAACTTAGGAGAGAGATAAGTTAGAGAGAGAAACAAGAAAAAAGCATTTAGATTAGTGATTGGTGGATTCAAATCACTTAAAGTGTTAGAAATGTAACCAACACCCTTCACCAAGTGTGGTGAAGGGATATTTATACCCATGCCTTGCTAGCTTGGCACTTGGGCTTTCTAAACGGGCCGGGCTTGGTTTAACTTGGGCTTTGAGCCCGAAACACGGACAATATTAGATTACAATCCAAAAAGCAGTTGACCCCGACATGCCTATTACAATACAAGACCCTTGTTTGACTTTTCTAAAGACTGATAACATTCTTGTTAGACTTATTTATTCAATGGCTATCAAGCGACCTTTAAGGAAATAAAATCTCAATATCCTTATAAGGAGGGTTTACTCGAGAGAGTAAGTATAATGTGGTGTTTTGCTGCTATCTCTCAAAAAAACGAGACAGCAGGGGTAGAAGAAAGATTTGGATTATTGAAAGATGACATGGAAAAAGCCACATGCTAAGCTTTTTACTATATAAGAATAGGGTAGCCAAACCTATTTCTCAGCAGAGAAAAATAGAAAGGAGGAGACTCGGAGAGAGTTTGGAAGAAAACTACAAAGGGTATATGTGAAGAACTAGAAAAGGGGGGAGGGGGGGGTTGAATAGTTTATCGCTTTTTAATTTAATGTATTTTTTGTTTATAAAAACTCAGGATTTAACTTAGATGTGATTCTCATCAGTGTACACAACATGAACAATACAAACTAAGTAAATAAATGATAAAAGATATAAAAATTAATATTACAAGACAAGAGATATGACTTAGAAGGATCAAACCACAACACAAGGATTTATAGTGGTTCGGTAACGAAGCTCCTCTTCACCCTACTCTACTCACCGAGTACCCAACTCGAGAGTTTTCTTCACTATGTCAACAAACTCCCTTTAGGCGGAGAAAATCGTACACAAGTAGCTTACATCAATTTCCGACACTAAGCCAAATGTCAAGTTCTAATCTTAGCTAGAACCAATCTACCACACACTTTGTATTTTGAGGCCTAAAATACTAACCACACTATCAACACTTCACTTTACCTAAACACTAACACGATCACCCCGATCTATCTATAATCTCTACGATCACCACAATCTATCTATTCTCTTTACGATCACCACAATCTATCTATTCTCTCTACGATCACAATGATCTAACTATTATACACACTTTCATAATACACACAAATGATTTACAAGATATAATACAATCGTAACAATGTTATGAGAACACGAGCTAAGCTATAACACTTCGTAACTTGATGGTAGGAAGTATTGTTCTCTTGCACTTGAAGATCTATGCTTGAATCACTTGAAAACAAATGCTTAACATTAAATGACCAAAGGAATGAAAGAAATATGTAAACTATTTTAGAAGAGAAAGAATGTGTGTGCAAAAGGTAAAAAATCAGTTGGGAACAGTCTGCTATTTATAGGCAAAGCTATGAGTGTTTTTGTCAGGCCGACCCCTTTAGATCCTATGCCGGCCCCCTTAGATCCTTCTATGCCGGCCCCCTTATCACTAAGGAGGCTGCCCTTACCTTTAAGGGGGCCGCCCATGGCCAGACGCTCCATTTTTTTGTCTTTTCTAGGGAGGTATTTCTTGGATCAAATTATATCTGTTTTTAGGTGGAAAATTTGAATTTAAAAGGTTTATTTTTGAATAAAACATTTCTTATAAATACAAAAATGTTTTGTATAAGTTTTAAAAATGTTTGTTACATTTTATAAAAAATGTGAGGTTAAATAAAAATTCTTTTCATCATAAAATACATTAAGTACTTATTTATTCATACCTTTAAGTGATTAAATTTTCGAAATGAAAATTTACGACTAATTACTTGTTTACGTTTAATTTTATATTGATCGTTTTTACATTTTGTGATTATCAAAATGTAGAGAGTTCAAAAAATATTAATAACGTTTTTAGGCATTATTTCTATTAACAATCTCCCTTTTTTGATGATTACAAAATCTAAACTCAATAAATGTAAAATTATTTTTAAACAAGTATTTAGTGAGTTTTATTTTCATTTCTCCCCCTTTTTGTAGAATCAAAAAGGCTTCGTCAATTAGTTTGTGCAAATCCGACGGAATAAATGCTCCCCCTTGATGTGTACTCCCCCTCGTTTGAGGTCACCAAGGAATCGAGCTATGGTAACTTTGCTACAAAAACAAGTTAGAAGAACAAGACAACGATTTCTAACATATAGCAAAGACAAAGGAAAAATATTCAAAAATGTTGATAGTGCTTGTCAAGAGTCAAGGTATTTGTGTAAACCCAATCATCACAAATATATATATATATATATATATATATATATATATATATATATATATATATATATATTTTTTTTTTTTTTTTTTTTTTTTTTTCCCCAATATTTATATATATTATAGTATATGATATACTAATATCAAACTAGACTCAACTATATAGATAAAAGACATTCAACCAACATAAGATAAGAAGCTATATAAAGACTAGCAAATGCATACTTAAAAACATAAAACTAAAGATTATTCATTAAACATAGAAATTGTGTATAAAACACAATCATACAACATCCATTCATCAAGTCTAAATATTATGCTTGAAGCATAATAATACATTCTACATAACTAGAAACTACAAAGGTCCTAATTTGCCCGGATTGCCATAGGATGCCATAGGACTTGCTTGCAAAAGGAATGGGTTAGACTTTTATTTGAAAGCGAGAAAAGGTAAGCATGTAACATGCTTAGTTGGTTGTTGGTGGAGAGTTTGGAGCGAATGTGGTTGTTGGAGGGTAGTCTTGTTGAACTTGAAGTGGTGGTTGTGGGCGAGTAAGAAGAAATTCAATCCAATTAAGATCTTCACTCAAGGATAGGAATTATTTTTGGATAAAGATGCAACAAGGACAATAACCAACATGTTGTTCAACTTGATTTAAGTTGAGAGTGTGAGGCAGGTTTGGAGAATAGGGTGATGAAGGGGTGGTACATTGTGAAAGGTGCATGGCTATAAGGTTTGATAAATCTTGGTGTTGATTGATCTCATCAACAAGCATTTCTCTACTTGGAGATGGAGGTGGTGGAGGTTGAGTTTGGTTGTCACCTTGAGGTGAAGATGGAGATTAAGCATGAAGCACACTAGCAACATGTGGATTGATGAGTTAGTGAGAAAATAGAAGTTGTGTTAATTGAGTTTGATTGACACTTTGAGGTGGAATGAGAGCTTGGCCAACTCTAGTGACACAAGGATCACCAAGTAAAGGTGAATAAGGTTGTAATGAAGCTTGGTTTGATTGAGTAGTAAGAGAGTTTTCTTGTGAAGGTTCATTGAGAAGAGATTGTGGTTTGGATATTGGTGTAGGTAAGTTAACATCAACCTCATTGGATGTGTTACAATAGTTCAACTTCTTTCTCTATACGGGTCTTACAGACATTTTGGCTACCTTCGAAGGTTTGGACAAGGGTTTTTGTGGAGATGACATTGGAGAAAACAAGATGAATGTGATGATAATGGTGAGGATGAGGGCTAATTTATACTAGGAGGATGAGATAGTTAAGGATGGATGGACATTGTTAGATAACAAAGCCAAGAAATGTTGGTGAGTTCTGGGAAATTATAGCCGGGTCTAGGTAAAAGAAGGTCAAAAAGTAGAAAGAAACAGTAAAAATTGTGTACCAGATGGTCGGCCCCTTTATCTATGTGGCAGACCCCCTTATCATTAAGGGGGCCGCCCTTAAGAGCTAAGGGGTCCGCCACCTGGAAAACCCAGGTTGTCCAAGTTTTTGTTTTCTTGCAGAAACTGGTAAAAAGGTGGACTGTTTTGTGGCCATTTTGTAGCAAGTCCTAATTTTTATAGCAATCAAGAATAATTCACATAAACACTTAGCAAGCAAGAATATATATGAATAAGCATGCAAATAGACAAATAATTATGAGAAGTTCTATAATGAAGTGCATATTAATCGGAATACTAACTAATAGTTATGATTTTCCTATGATTAGTAATTCATAAAATTTTTATCATTAAAATTTCTTAATAATAAAGATAGGTTGTAAATGCATTACTTGAGACTTGTGTTTTGCATTTATAATCCTAGTGTGTGCCTATATGCGACAAATGTGGAGTAACGATTATTTCGACTCTAAAATAAAAACCTAAGAAATAATCCAAGCGCTTTTTGATTTAATTTTGCTCAATCAAGTGTGTC